>SIJG01000080.1:595304-666774 GCA_023374025.1 Heterodera schachtii | reverse complement strand
TTTCTTTCTTCTCGCTCTCTTTTCTTCTTCTCTCTCCATTCCCTCTCTTACCTTTCTATTATCTCGCACTCTTTTTCATTTCGTTTCTCTCTTTTCCTCTTCCTCTCACTCACATTCTTTCTCTTCTCTATCGCTTTGTATCTCTCTTCCTCTCTCTCTCTTTCTCTTTCTCTCTCTCCCTCTTCGCTCACTCTCTTTATCTTCTCTATCGCTTTGCATCTCTCTTGCTGTCTCTTTCTCTGTATCTCTCTCTTCCTCCCCATCTCGCTCACTCTCTTCCTATTCTCTTAATTCTTTTCTCCATCTAAATGTCTCTCTCGCTCTCTCTCTTTCTTGTCTCTGCTCTCTCACATCTCCCTCTCTTACCTTTCTCATTATCTCGCACTCTTTTTTCATTTCGTTTCTCTCTTTTCCTCTTCCTCTCACTCACATTCTTTCTCTTCTCTATCGCTTTGTATCTCTCTTCCTCTCTCTCTCTTTCTCTTTCTCTCTCTCCCTCTTCGCTAACTCTCTTTATCTTCTCTATCGCTTTGCATCTCTCTTGCTGTCTCTTTCTCTGTATCTCTCTCTTCCTCCCCATCTCGCTCACTCTCTTCCTATTCTCTTAATTGTTTTCTCCATCTAAATGTCTCTCTCGCTCTCTCTCTTTCTTGTCTCTGCTCTCTCACATCTCCCTCTTTACCTTTCTCATTATCTCGCACTCTTTTTTCATTTTGTTTCTCTCTCTTCCTCTCTCTCTCTTTTTCGGTCTCTCGCCCCTCTCTCTCCTCTCCACCTTTCTCTCTCTCTCTCTCACAGTCCCTCTCTTAATTTCTCATTCTCTCGCGTTTTTCCTTTCGTTTCTCTCTCTTCCTCTCCATCTCGCTCCCTCTCTTTCTCTTCTCTATCCCTTTGTGTCTTACTCTCTCTAGTTTCATCGCTGTGTATCTCTCTTGCTCTCTCTCTCTTTCTCTGTATCTCTCTCTTTCTCTCCTGTTTTTTCGCTATCACTTAACATCTTTCTCTTTATCCGTATCCTTTTTATTTTCTTAATCCTATGGTTTCTCTCCTTCTCTCTTTTCCTTCATTTAACTCTCTCTTCCTCTCCTCTCCATCTCTCCCTCTCTCTCACATATCCCTTTTTTGTTTTCTAATTCTCTCGCACTCTTTTTACCTTTCGTTTCTCTCTCCCTTTCCATCTCGCTCATTCTCTTTCTCTTTGCTATCCTTTTGTGTCTTTCTCAAATCTCTCTATCCCTTTGTATCTCGCTTGCTCTCTCTCAATCTCTTTGTCACATCTCTCTCTCTCTCTCTTAGTTTTTTCCTTCTCTCACACCCTTTTTTCTTTAGTTTCTCTCTATCTCTCTCTCACTCTCTTTCTCTTCTCTTACCTTTTCTGTCTTTCTCTCTCATCTCTCTATCTCTTTGTATCTCTCTTTCTCTCTATCTTTCTCTGTCTCTCTCTCTCTCTCTCTCTCCTCTCTTTTCGCGATCACTTATCAACTCTTTTTTCTTCATATCGCTCTTCCTCTCTTTCTTTTTATTTTGCTCAATTCTTTCTCTCCCTCGCTTTTTTCCTTTCACTTAACTCTCTCTTCCTCTCTCTCTCTCTCTCTCTCTCACGTTGTCTGACTCTCGCCCTTCTCTCTCTCCTCTCCATCTCTCTCTCCTCTCTATCTCTCTCTCTCATCATTTTTCACTAAATAAGTATCTCTCTCGCTCTCTCTCTCTCTCTCTCTTCATCTGTATTTACCTCTCCCTCCCTCCCTCTCGTTTTTCCATACGTCTCTCCCTCTATCTCATTTCTTTCTCTATGTCTCTCTTGTCTCTCCAATCTCTCTCTTTCTATCTTTCTCTCTCTCTCACATATCCCTCTCTTAGTGTCCTTCCTCCCTCGCCTCTTTATTCCTTTCATTTATCTCTCTCTCTCTCCTTCCTCTCCCTCTCGCTCAGTCTATTTCTTTTCTCTATCAGTTAGTATCTCTCTCTCATTGTATCTATCTTGCTCTATCTCTTTCTCTGTATCTACCTTTCCCTCCCTCTCTTTTTCCTTACGTCTCTCTCTCTATCTCATTTCACTCTTTTTCTATTTTCTCTCTTTCTCTGTATCTTTCTTCTCTTTCTATCTCTCTCTTTTCCATCACTTAGTTTGCTCACTCTCTCAATCTATTTTTCTTTTCTCACTCTCCATCTACCTCTCGCGGTCTACGTCAGCTGGGCCCTCACGATTGGGCCCTCACGTTTAGGTCTTCACGTTTGGACCCCACGTTTGGGCCCCAGCATATTTTTCCGCTATAACTTTTTTATTTGTCTTCCAAATCCAATAAATTTGGTATCATTCGAAAGCTTAACATGTTTAAAAGCTTTTTCCAAGCTATTGCTTCGCGGTTAGACAATTACCAAAAAAGTTACACACGAAAATTGCGAAAAACTCGAAATTTTGAAGTTTTTTCATATTAAAAATTTTTCCAGGCTTTAAAATCTATCCGCTTTTTGTAAGGCTAATAGAGCATGTGAAGAGCTTTCGAATGAAACCAACAATATTGAATTTGGATGCAAAAGAAAAAAGCTATCATGGAAAAGCATGCTGGGGCCCAAATGTGTGGGGCCCAAACGTGGAGGCCCAATCGTTAGGTCCCAACTGACGGGTTTCGACCTTTCGTTCACTAGCTCCTCCATCTTTCTCTCTCCCTCTTTCTCAAATTTATCTCTCTCTCTCTCTCTCTCTCTTTCTCCCTGTTCTCTCTTTCTTATATTTGTACTTTCTTTATCTTTCTACTAGAGACCAGAGGGGATTTGGATCCCGCAGGATTTTTTCGGGATCCCGCGGGATTAAATTCGGGATCCCGACCTCGGGACCCGTCAAATCAACTAAAATTTTCGAAATTTGACTATTTTGGGACTTTTTTCAAAAAGTGCTATCAAGAATTATTTTTTAATTCCTAATCTTATTCTAAATCTTTATTAGGTCGTTTATGGCACGACGCTTTCTACGAATTTTGTCAAAAAATCAAAATAAAATTTTTCCTAAATATATTGATACATATTTGGGGTTTTTGTACATATATTTTGCGCGATTTTTTTACATATATTTAGGGATAATTTCTGTTCTGGTTTATCAGAAATTTCACATTTGAAAGTATTGGCATAAATTTGTTAGGGTTTCTTAATTTCATAATAAGATTTACATTTTATTGCTAATGTTAATATTTTTATCAAGAAACTTTAAAAAGTTTGACGCTAAATTTTGTCATTTTTGGTTTAAATTCGGGATTGAGATTTGGGCGGGATTCCGACTTGGAATATGTCCAAATTGTTTTTCCAAAATGTTCATGATTGATCGGGATTCGGTCAGGATCCCTCCGTCCCCTGTGGTTAGGTCTCTACTCTTCTCTTTTCACTTTCTCTCCATCTCTTTGTCTCTTTTCTTTTTTTCCTTATTATCTCTTTCATTTTATTTCTTTCACTTTCTTAAATCTCTTTCCTCTTTCACTCTTCCTCTCTCTCTCCCCCCCCTTTTTTTTACTTTTTAAAGATTTGACAAAGGGCTCTAAGCATTACATTATCTCTTTTTTAATATCCGACTTGTTGCGCGAGCATTGAGTTGATGTCCTCAACATTTCATGAATTTCACATTGCTCCCCTCCCTCTCCTCCTTCGCCCTTTCAAACCATCATTTCAAATTTTAATCCTTATCTCCGAAATCATCTCTGGATTTTGCGCGGACAGCATGTGAGCTTCTCCCCACCCCTTGCGCAGATTCCCCTCACTACTTCTCGCCTCCCTCTTCCTCATCAGCTTATCGCCGCAATCTCCGGGTTTTGGCGTGCGCGGACGAGCACATTCAATTCTTTGTCTCCCTTATCCGTTGCTTCTCACCTCCCTTCACTTCCTCCTCTTCGCCCTTTAATTCAATTCAACCAATCACCCCTTTTTAATTTTAATTTCATTTCACTCTTATCATAAAAGTGATTGGACGACAACTTGGGGCATTTCATATGGTAAACCCTGGGACAGGGGCATTTGCAATTCTTATGTATTGGACCATCGTTGTCTTTCCTCTCCCCACTTTCTCCCATAGCGTATTTCCCCTTCTCTCCCTCCCGGTGATTTCTCTTCCACCTTTTCTCCGGTTCGCCCTCCTCTGTGAGTCTGTGAGTACATTCCCCCCCTCTTCTTTTTCTTCTCCCCCTCATCCTTTCTCTCTCCCTCGTTTTCCCCTTCTTTCCTTTTTCCTCCTTTTTCCTCCTTGTTCCTCCTTTTTCCCCTTTTTCCTCCTTTTTTCCCTTTTTTCTCTCCCTTTTTCCTCCTTTTTTCCCTTTTTCCTCCTTTTTTCCCTTTTTTCTCTCCCTTTTTTCTTCTTTTTTCACATTTTCTCATGATTGGACGACAATCGGTGCGTTTTTTCTATCCCTTTTTTCTCTACCTTTTCTCTCTCTTTTCATCCTTTTCCCTTCTTCTCTCCCTTTTTTCTCTAACTTTTCCTCCTTTTTCCCCATTTTTATCTCCTTTTTCCTCCTTTTCCGATTTTTTTCTATCCCTTTTTACTCTTTTTCCCTGTTTTTCTCCCATTTTCCTACCTATTTTTCTACACTTTTCCCTTTTCTCTACCTTTTCACCTCGTCTTTTTCCTCTCTTTTCCTCTATTTCTTTTTTCTCTCCTTTTTCCTCCTTTTCTCCTTTTTTCTCTCCCTTTTCTCTCACCTTTTCCTCTTTTCCCTTTTTTTTCTCCCTTTCTCCACCCTTTTCCCTTTTTTCTCGCCCTATTTCTTCTTTTCCATTTTTATTTTTCCTCTCTTTTCCATATTTTTTCCTCCTTTTCCCCTTTTCTCCTTTCTTTCCCTCCCCCGTGAGTGCATTCCTCCCCTCTTTTCTCTCCCTGTGGATGCATTCCCCTTTTTTTTCCTTTCTAACCCCCGTGAGTGCATTCCCTCACCCCTTTCTCCCCCCACCCTCGCCATGTGAGTGCATTTTGCACCCATTTCTTCCCCCAACCCCGCCCCTTCACCGAATTTCATTGATTTAATTCCATCTTTGGATGGAATTACCGAAACCATATTAAAACATTTATCCTTTTTTTGGATAACATTTATCCTTTTTCGGATAACTGTACCGCTGCCCGAATGGTAGTGCTTTGGATTCGACCTTTTGGGTTCGAATCCATCTGCCTGTGAGTGATTAAATGAATTAAATCCTCTCATGGGCTTGGACCCCGGCCCCTGGGATTGAGTGATTTTAAATCACACATATAAGACATTTATCCTTTTTCTGTCAACACTATCCTTGGCCTATTGTTTGTGCTCTGGATTTGGCTCTTGGGTTCGGGTCCCTTGCTTGTGGGTGAATTAATTGGAATTAAATCCTATCATGGGCTTGGACCCCGGCCCCTGGGATCACCCTGGGTGGTCTCGACACTTAAAACATTGGTAAAAAAATGGGTGTTTTTTGGGCGGGGGGAGGAATTTAGACACGTGTAAACGTGTCCTTATACTACTTATACCATTGGATAGAGCACGGTCGACTTCTATTGTAGATTTTTAATATTACGCCCCCATAGCGAGAAATACAAAAGTTATGAGGCCTCAAAAATGAAATTTTTGGTCTAAGTGCCGATTTCAAGCTTTTTCACTTTCTATTAGTTTCCAACCTTTACATTTATTATTATTTTTGCTTATTTTTACTAAAGAATATTAACAAACCTTTTTTAGTCTAAAAAATGGTTTTTTAAATTTTTTATTTATATTGTACATTAATTTAAATTTAATGATTTTTATGTTGGATTTGAACCCGAGCTCCAAAAATACGAATTTAACTAAATGAGCCATCAATTTTAAATGAAAACCTAGCCAAAATTTCGATTTTTGAGGCCTCATAACTTTTTTATTTCTCGCTATGGGGGCGTAATATTAAAAATACACAAAAGAAGTCGACCCTGCTCTATCCAATGGTATATCAGGCATATGCATTTTCCGACTTACAGTTCGGGTGGTTCCCTTGTAAAAAGACACATTGAAAATGAAAAATATTGATAATAAATAATAAATAAAAACATATAAATTACATATTTTTATAAATCAAACATAAGATATAGAATGAGATTAGCGAATTTTCAAGGTAATTCATTTAATTTGTGTATATTTAAGGGACATCATAAAATATAAATATATTATTTATGGAAATTAATGTCGATGTAACTTGAGCAACTCAAAGATTTATTTACCAAAAAATAAGATAAATCTAATTAAATATTATTGGTTATTGAAAAACATCATCATAACAGTTAGATATTTATTATTTTTAATTAAAAATACAAATTTAAGGTAATAAGCAATAAAATAAACCCTCTATAATTTTGTTTATCTGCAATTAAAAAAAATATTGTTTCCATGCTGCATTAATGAATGCCCGAATAAAATAGAAACCAAAAATTCCATAAAATTAATCATAAAAAATAATTTTACAAATATTGATCAAAATACGAGTCGATGATATCCATCGAGTGCCCAAGTTAAAAGTTAAAGGTTAAAAATTAAAATATAGTATAAATAAATAATAAAGTATGAAAAGATTGATAATCACTTTTTGGTATTAAATTAGTAAGCAAGTTTTAAAATAAAAATAAAAGAAAGAATTCAGTAAAATTTATTTATGATAAATTAATAAGATTATATTTATTTAATATTTAACTATTTAATTAGTCAAATGTGTTAACTGAAATGAATATACAAAAAATAAAAAATTAAATAAAATTTTTTATATGAACAAAAATTATAGGAAAGGTTGATAGAAAGATTATTAATGATTTAAATAGCAACAATCTCAAAGGAAACTCCAAGCAATGAATTTAAATATATGTTTTCCTAAAAATATACAAATTAATTCATTTTATAGCGTGTCTTCGTTGATGAGCCAGAGAGGACTCATTTAGAAAGAGGTTTAGCTATAAACATAAAATTAAAGATCGCATAGAAAAATTATATAAATGATCAAGTTCTAAGGAAAAGACTGCCGCTGTAATTTAAATGAAAAGAATTTCATGCCCAAAAAGAGATCTAAAAAATCACACTTAATTATTGGTTAAATGAAATCATAAAATAAAATTATTAAGCATAAAAATTTACTATTTAAGGGGCTGTATTGAATGAAAGTTTATTTTATTTTTTATTTTCTCCAAAGGCAACCAAAAAAAAATAGCTACAAAAGATGAAAATATTTTTTAAAAAATCCATTTTTATACAATGTACAAAACCAAAAGTAACATAAATAAATGTACCTAAAAAACACATTATTTCATGAAAATCCATCTAATTATCTAACAAAGAAAATAGATGTTTATTTTAATAATAAAAGTGTATAAAAAAGATTTTTTAAATAGGAAAATTTAATTTCTATTTAAAAAGTAGTATAAAAATTAAACTCATTCACCCGTTCTGTTTGGATGAGTTTTGAACTCAAAGTGGCAACAGAAAAAATTTTCAAACAAGTCAAATAACAAAGTAAAAATAAAAGTTTATACTAGAGTTGCACAGGACCGGGATTTTTGACAAAAACCGGGACCGGGATCAGAAGGCTTAGACACTAGACCACATAACGATGTGAACAAAGGCAATAAATGAAATAAATAATTAATTTTTTTCTCTCAAAAATTTCTCATTCTTCACCAATTCCCTCTCTTTTCTCATCCAGACCCCCATTCTTACCAGTGCTTATTTAGTCCCGCCGGGACCGGGACTGGCAAAACCGGGACCGTTTTTCCAAATATCGGGACCGGGACCTGAAAAAACCGGGATTTCCCGACCCGGTCCCGGTCCCGTGCAACTCTAGTTTATACCATAAAATAAACAAAATTTAATATAAAATTCAAACAAAAAATATGATTTTTAAGTTTTTCCTAGGTTTTTTTTTAAATTATATAATGGCCATGAAAAAGATATCCATATTTAAATTACATATCAAATAGATGTAAAACAAATATAAAATGAGGGTTAGCGATAAATTTCAATTACAGCGTGTATTCATAAAGATTAATAGAAAAATTTTAAATATAAAAAAATAAAAAAAATTAATAATTTGAATATTAAAACAATGGGTTAACAAATAAATATATAAATATTAACTCTAATAATATTAAACATTTAATAAAAGCTTTATTGTTTCGGAAATAGGTATAATTATTGAAATAATGTTTTTTTTATGGACAACATAAATCTGATAAGATTAACAATACACAAATTTCCTCCAAACCATCATAAATGATTAATAAAAACCAAATAATTTTTTTAGAAAAATAAATAAAAATACATGATTCTAAATTAATTTGTTTAAAAGAAACTGAATATTTATAAAAAATTCTATAAATTAATTAAAAACATATATTTTCCAAGTATTAAATCATTTACATATTATAATTAAAAATTAAAATAAAACTTCAAAACAAAAAATAATGCATTATTGGTTATTTTCTCAAAAGGTGATACTTAAAACGAGAAACCTATAAGAAAAAACTAAATTAATACGCTAAAAGATAATCGTTTACCTAATTTGTAAGGAAGAACTTTAAAATTTAAGAATTATATACGAAATTTTCAATTCTCTATTTAAATAATAAATATTTAAACATTTTCAGTTTATAATCACTAAAAATAATTGTATAACAAAATATTCCATTTGTCAAAATTAATTATTAATTTTGAGTCAAAAGTTTTATTTTAATTAACAATTTTTAATAAAATTCAAAACAACAAAAATTTGAATAATAATTGGAAAACATTGAAAATTTTTAATTATACATATAAAAAAAAATTATACTCTTAAACACAAATAAAATATAAGAAAAAAAGCATTAAGAACCTTTATTGCTTAAAAACTTAATAATAAAGCTAACATCAATTACAAAACTACACTCAGATATTAATAGCTTCAGCATTATTTTTCACGGAAGGATAATTTACCATAAAAAATATAAATGCAAATTAAACAATAAAAAAATAATATTTTTAACTGTAAAAAACACTCTATGAAATTTTACTTAAAAAAATTAAAGGATTAAAATAATAAAATTTTACCAAATAATTAATAAAAGGAAATATGTTGATTAGAAAATCATTAGATGAACGATATTGACAAATTAAATTTATAATATCTTAATCAAAAAATAATATTCTTGAGGTTTTACCGACATTTAAACATCACTTCAACAACGTACAAAATAACAAATAAGAAATTTGAATTTATAATATTCAATAATCTAATTATTTGAACGTAAATTAATAGCAAAATTCAAAAAATGCTGAAAACCAGTCTAATGTTAATTCAATAAATAAATAATTCTTAATATCATAGCAAAAATAAAAATTCAAAAATTAACAACTTTATCAATAAATAAATTAGAACTTTAAAGCAAAAGAAAAAAACAAGAATTATTAAAATTGAACTTTAAAACGACATTTAAATATAAAAAATGGGTACTCCAGCTGGATTTTAAAATTAAAAACCTTGAAAACATGTGATTTAAACGCATGTCTTTTCATAAATTTATATGTCACTTTTGAAATAAAAAGTGATTTTAATATTTTTAAATATTAATTTTATAAAAATTGTTATAATACAAATTTTATAAAATTCTTATGAAAATAAATAAACGAGTGACCAAAAATATGTATCTAATTTAAAGAAGTATTTTTCTAATAAATCTGTTCACGATTTAGATATAAACATATATTAAAAATATTTTTGTTAAAGTTGGCAAATTAAATCGGATAAAAAAAAAAACGAAGAAATTGGCAATCATCTTATTATGACTGGAGACAACATGAAGTAATAAAAAATATCTTTCAATTAATAATTTTTTAACAACTATGATATTTTATTTTCAAATAATTTATGAAAATTCTAAGCCTTGATTTGATTTTTTTATTACTTAAAAATTAAAAACTAATGCGAACATTGAATATTACAAATTAAATAAAATATTAAATCAAATATGCCCAAAAATAGTTGTGAAATGAAAATTCAATTTTGTCATATAGTTGTCAGATTATTTATTATGATCATAAAATCTAAATCTTGAATAAATATTCCATTTGTCAAAATTATTTTTTTTTTAATTTGAATAATTCAAGAAAAATTTCTCGTTTTGCAAAATTTGTTTAAGAAATTGAAATTAGAAATGCAAAAGCACACAAATAAATATCTTAAAAAAATATTATTTTGAAAATAAGATAATAGGAATTTTAATAAAGAATAAAAAGAATTAAAATGAATTGCATATAAAATACTTCATCGTAAAATAATTCTATGTATAAATTAATAAAAATAAAAATATTATCGATCATTATTCAATTACAACGAAAGTTATTGAGTAAATTTAAACAAAATAAATTATTTGTTTGTTTTTTAATAAATCAATAAATAATCTTTTGGCATTAGAAAATGTGATATTTTTTAATGTTTTGATTTAAGTATGGGTTTGCCTTATATGGATTTATTAAAAATTTTAATGAAGTGTTTATCTATCTAACTAATAACTTATATTTTGATATTTTTATCAAAATGATAGTAGGGATGTTACGTTCCAAAGTCTCGAAAAAAATATTAATAATGATTTATATCACTAAGCTGCATTTATATTTTTTTATGATATTTTATTTATTTCATAGCTACTAATATTTGTTTTCTTATTTTGGAGACTATGTTAAAATGTCGAACTAATTTTCAAAGGTTTTTTTTTTGATTTTTTTAAGAACAAGAATGATTTATGAGATTATAAATTTGAAATATTATTAGTTAAAATTATTTTTCAAGATTATTTAGATTAAATTTTATTAACATTTCCCCAAGTTTGAATTTATCTGTAAAATTTCACAGTCAGATGCCAATTTATAGTGAAGGTAAAGAATTTCATTTAAATCATTAACTATTATTCTTCTTATTTTTTGGGCATTAATTTTTTTTAATCTGAGTAACAGTGATGCGTCTTTTGCAGTTTTTTAACATATTTTATGATGTTTTTTTTTTAATTTTAATTTTCGTTGATAGCATTCCGAAGTTATTTTTTAGTTTCCTGACTATGTTCAGCAAAACATGCCAATTCGGTTCGATTACACAAAAGCTCGTCCTTCAATTTATTTGTGATTTTAATTTTGTAATTCATAAAAAAATTTTTAATTCAATAGTTGACCTCTAATTATATAACCCAATTGCATGCCTTTTATTGTAATTCCTTATTTTTATTTTTATAAAACTAATTGAGAACTTTATGAGTAAAAATGCATTTTTAGATATATTTTTGTTTAATAATTTTATGGTTATTTTTATTTATTTAATATTGTTGATCCTCGCATCTCAATTTTTTAATATTTTATTATATGCAATTGTGTAAAGTTCTTTTTATTTAAAGATTTTAGTTTTTTTCATTAGTTTTCATTAAACTCAATCCTAGGTTATTTGAGCTAATATATATTTTTATTATTAGATAATTTGGACTTTATCAATATCTTTTTCATACATAATATGAATTATACAGTTATAATTTTGAAGCTTTTTGAATAATTAATTTCAAAATTAACAAAAGTTTTTCTAATGAAATTTCATCGCCGGCGACAACCTTTTCACATTGTGGATCATCCAATATCCTCAGTTGTCCATAATGAATTTTATAAATTGAAACTGTGAAATGACTAAAAGATCATTATTTATTGGATTTTGAAATTAGCAAATATTTATTTTTCAACTTTATTCCTCCTTTTTAATTATTTATCAGTTAAGGAGAACAAGCCTTTATTTTGAAGCTTTATATTTCATAAAATATATTAAATATATATATATCTTATTTATTGTTTGAAATTTTATTAATATATAAAATAGTTATACTCTAAAATCAGAATTTCAACAATTAATATTATTTTAATTTTTGTATTTATAAATTGTTTTTATGTTTATAAATTAGAACAAATGTTTCTGTGGTGCCCCGGCCTTCTTCTATTTGCTCCAAGGAATATTCATTGAGGATGTGAAGCATTTTCTATTTTTGTAAATAAAAATTACACAAAATCTCATTACCTGAGTTAACTTTTAATTTTTCTTTTTTTAGAAGGAAATATATTAATTAATTGTAAAGTACTTTTATTAAATTCAATAAAGTGAAAGGCATAGGCTAGAAATGTCAATTATAATTTTTTATTTTTGTATTAATTTCTATTTATCAAGCTTTTTATGATTAAACTGATTGGTGATAAATTTCTCAACCTAAAATCAAAAAGTTACAATCCTCTTAAGACCATAATTGATTGTTTTTGTATTAAGTATTGTTCAAGAATTTATGATCCTGCTTAAATACTACGTACGACTTCTTCTAAAAATTTTTTAAAATTAGAAATTTTGATATTTCCATATTTAATTTATTCTATAGCTATCATTTCAATATTTACAATTTAACATTCGATAAATTGTTATATTTTACTATATTTGTAAAATTTCAATTTGTTATAAAAAATTAAATGATATATTTTGTGTTTAGATTATTTTTATTTTTATATGGTTTTCAATCTAAATGCTTTGATTTGTTCTATTTTTATTTCTATCATGGCGAGTAACCTTAGTATAGCTTCTTCCAGTTTGCTTATAAAGTATTCACAAGGCAAAATTATGTTCTTAAATCCATAAAAATTTTTTGTTGATTTCTCGAACAATGTACTGATCATTTTTTCGAAGGCGTGTTGGGTCATATGGCATTTTAATAATTTTTATTGCATTATTATATGAAAATTTCATTTTAGATTTTAAATTTTTTATTGTAATGAAATTGTTGTGATAATTGTTTTGTTTCATAAGAATTTTTATTAAAGTAAATGTAAATATCCAAGTGGATTCATTGTTTTTATTTTATTTATTATTTAGTTTTACCTTATATTGATTGATCTTTTATCTAAAAAAATATAAATTGTTTTCGATTTATAAAATGGATTTCGTCGTCATATAACATACTAAAAAGATATTTTGTAAATTAAAATTAGGCTTTTAGCGATTTTATGAGTATAATTAAATATGTGACTACTGTATGACAAAATTAAAATGCCAATTCTAACCTGTTTTGTGTCTATTAAAATTATTTAAATATCTTATTTGCTGAAATAAATGATTCAATTAAATTTGCAGCATTTATTACATCATTTTATATGCTTATATTCAATTATTTTTATAAATTCGTTGCCTTTTCTCAAATTAATGTAATTAATCTGAGCATTAAATTACTTTGGGTTTTTTGCATTTGATTAATTCATTATGAAATAATTCACTTCTAAATGCAAATTCCATTCTTATATTCGGAAATTGAATCTTTTCACTTTATTTTAACAATAAAATTTTACCTCTTTTGAACATTTTACATGCTTTGTGGGTGTCGTTGCGCTTTTGAGACAACTGCTTGAATTCAAGGTTAACTCGGCCATAGAATTTATAATAATATAAATTTATTTTTAAATTAAAGAGTACAACAGTTTATATAAATTAAAATTAAAATTATTATAATCCAAATTTAATGGACTAAAATTATTTATGCTTATTCTCTGTGATTTTGATTAATGAGATTTGTTTATTTATTTTTTATTACATCATTTATATAATTTTCTTTAGTGATCCCTCCCTCGGATTAGGACATTTTGTAGTGATCCCTCGATTTATGGCTAAAATTTAAAACATATTGTCGCAATTATACTTGTTTATCGATACTTTTGGTATTAATGAGTTGCATTTTATTATTATTTAAATCTAAGTTCTGCATAATATTTTATGTTCATGATTATCTTGCTATGTGGTGATGTATATCATTAGCTTAAAATGTGTAGAAAAATATTCTAAGGAAATTTTTAATTTTTATTTGGTATGAATTTAGCAGAATTTAAAAAATCTATTTATCTCCTTTTTGAGTCTAATTCAATTTTTTCATCGAACAAAATTAATTATTATAATAATGTTATACTAAATTCAAGTGAGACATTATTATTTAAAACAAAATTAAATAATAAAATTATATATTTGTTCGGTTGTTTTCGCTTTATATTAGACATTCAAGTTCATGCTAATTATTTATTCGTCATTAAATTTTCATTTTCGGCCAATTAGTTAGATGTTTTTCAAAGCCTTACTTTTATTTCGAGCTGTTAAGATTTTTTTTTTGCCGATATATTTTCGTGTAATTTGTATTTTTTTATGCAATTTATATTTTTATAGCTTATTTAATAATTTAAAAAAATATAAAATTATTAACAAGCGGAAATCCAATGGCTGAAAAAATTCTGTAAATAAAAATCTTCCGAGTTCAAAATAAAATTTTTGCAATGAAAACTAGACAGGACAAGAGGGTTGGTCGAACGGTTTCGGTTAAACAACCGAAAAAACTGAATCAATAAAACCGAAGAAAAATTCGATTTATTTCGATTTTTGGGTTTTTTTGAATTTGTATATTTATTTTTTTCAAAAAACAATAAATTAGATTTTTAACAGAAAAAACGAAATATCACCTTTGAGAAATTGTAGAGCTATTGAAGCACTAAAAAATAGTATTTTTGCTAAAAAATTTTCAATTTTCTTGTTGGTATCCCCTTCATGACATACCTCACTCAAGAATCAATTAATATAAATAAAATTTTGTATTGAAATGGGCGAGGGGAGAGGGTCCGTTGGCGCCGATAGGCAACGCCGGGAAAAATTTTGTAATTTTATATGCGATTTGTTAACAAATTTTTGTCGAAAAATGATCAAAAATTGCCACAAAAGTTTCGAACAAACCTGTTTATAACAGCAATAGCCAAGTTTAATAAAATGTTGATAAAACAATGTTGGTTCTCTGCAGAAATTAAAATCGTCAATATTTATTTCATCGGAAAACAAAAACCCAAATTTTCTTATTTAATGGGTATTTTAAATTATGAACAAATCATTTCTATAATTAATACGTATGAAAATCATATTTGATTTAATTTTGAAATACAAAATGAATAAAACCAAGAAAAGAAAGTATGAAATTATTTTACCAAATATCATAGGGAATAAATCAAAAATTAAATTTAAAAAATAAATTATAAATTAAAAGAATATTCTAAGAATAATCTTTTATAAAAATATTTTATAGCAAGAAACAAAGTTATTAATTCTATTTGAAACAAAGAAGTTCTAATATGAAAATTAGAAATTTGGCATATTCCGAATACGTTGAGTGAGTTTTCAGCAAGAAAAAAAACTATTTGGCCAATTACTTGAAAAAATTCATAAAAGAAAATAAAGCTTTGTGCATTTTACATATTTTTTAAAATGATGCTCGTTCCGCATTAATTCAAAATCTAAATGTTTAAAGAAAAATTCACATATTTTTTTAATAATACTAAAAAAATAATTTAAAAGGTAATAAAGTAAAAAAAAAAAAAAGCAAAAATTAATTCAAATATATTATTTCAATAACATAAGAACCGGTAGAAGAAGAGAGGGAATAATATACCATTTCATCTTTCGGCGTAATTTGTGAAGAAACAGAATAAGTAAGACCATCGGTACTTTCTAGTCGTGTGACTACAAAATAAATTTTTAAAAAATGAACAAAGGGGCGCGCAAAATACATATTTCCATATCATAAATTAAACTTTTGAACAATCCCGCTCGCCCCCACCCGATAAACGCATCAATTAGCGCGTATGGCTCTCATTTTTGGCCAAACCATTTCACTGACAATTCAGTAGGAATCATTCATGTTTTCATTGATACTTTATAATTGTTTTTCTTACATTTAAATAGAAAATTGCATCCTATTTTATTTAGCTACTGAATTTTTTAATATTTTATTTGTCTTTACAAGGTCAATGTTCTGAGAGTTAGCATTCATTCACGATATTCTACACTCCCTTGTTTAGCTAGGTCAATTTCTCGTATAAGTTCAGCTGCGCATTCTTATGGTTTTACAGCCACGGATTCTAATGCTAATTTAGTTTTTTGTAAGTTTTGTTTTTGTTTATGCAAAATAAAGAATGCTTTTATAAGATCTATAATAATTTATAATTAAAATATTATTTCGTCTTGGGCTTAGGTTAATATATAAATATTTTCTTTAATTCATTTTTATAAAAAGTTGATTACTTAAATTTTTTGTACTTTTTAATCTAATTAAATATTTCAAAATATTAAATTTTCTTGTGTGTGCTCCAGTAATTGGGTCAACGAAATTGTTCGTGTGATTTTTCTTTCTGCCAGAAACTTCGTTTAAAAATTGGTCTTTCTTATTTCGTATTTAATTAGAGACATTATTCTATTTTTGAATTTAGTTTAAACAATGTTTTGTGCTAATTTTTTAAATTTTTTTGGTTTTAAGGATTTTTAATTTAAAACGTTTTTCGTTCCAACTTAATTTGGCGATATTTAATTATTAATTTAATTTAAATATTAATATTTTAAATTTAATATTTAATCCATTCGTTCAATAATATTCTTGTATGAAATATAAATTGCAAATACCCACTCTGAGATTATTATTTAGTTTAGTAATTTGTAAACTGATTTTGAATTGTTTATTTATTTGATTGGACGTCTATATTGATAATTGTCTATTAACAATTCCAAAATATTTGCTTCAGCAGTTCACATAATTTTAATTGATTCTCAGTTTTTGAGGAAACTTTGGTTCTTTAATTGAAATTTTTAATTATCATTTTTAAGAATAATTTAAATATTTCAGATAAGTGAAGTTTTACGCATTTTTATGCATTATATTTTTAATATTTATATTTTTCCAAATTTGTATTCAAATTTTAAAGTTCTTTATTTAATTCGCAATCTTTTATTTATATTCAACAAAAATGTTAATTGTATAGCAATTTTACTTTTCACACCTTTATTTTAAGAAAAACTCACACAATGCTTTTTCTCTAATAGAATTTTATAAGAGTAGGATTTATATTTAATATCTAATTTTATTAGTATTTTTTGAAGCTACTTTACATTAAAAATTTTTTAATTATATTTTGTTTCATTTTTTTCCTTAATATATTGAAAATATTTATTTATTTTTCGGTGGGTGTCATTTTGCTCCTTTAAACCTTGGCCCACGATATGCATTTGAATTATTTCGCTATCATTTTTCATGTATTTTAAAAAGTAACATTTTTAGTTAATTGTTAATGGTTTTTGAATATTTCGGCAGTTCAATATATCTTGGCATCTGGTTTTCTTTTTGTAATCCATAATTTCTAGATGAATTTCGATTTTTATTTGTCAAAGTTCATAATTAAATTGTCAATTTTATTTTTTTGTTTTTATTATTAATTTTCTCGTGTTTAGCAATTATTAATTTGAGTAATACGATAAAGATAGTTAAATTTTACTCTAAACCCTTTTTTTTCGCTAAATTTATTTTAATAATTATATTTTGATTTAGAGAAATTTACATTAATAAATCATTGGTTAATATTAAAAAAATAAAGCATATTTGTTAGATATTTTCTGTTATATTTCTATTAAAGAGCTGGGTTCATCACAATATTATTAATGTTATCATTAGCACCGGACTTTTAGGCACGAAAATTTTCAAATGGTACGATAAAATTTTGTTAATTTTCTCTAAGCCATTTTTTTGTTAATTTTACTTTTATAATTATATTCGACTTAGAGGAAATTATTAATAATATTTTTTAATTAAATTATGCAAATATTAATTTCTTCAAGTTTATTTACTCATCGCAACTTATATTGAAAAAAAGAATAAATTATGTACCTTGTTTTAAAAAATTTTTATTTGAACAGATGGACAAGGATTTTAAAACCCCAAAGCGAGAGATAAACAAAATAATAAATTAACTTATAACCATTTTATGGGTTTTGATGGATGAAAAATGCCTACATTAATTTTATTTCAATTTTCATGTCTTGTGATACATGAAACAATAATATCATTAATAATATTTCAAGGTAATTAAAATTACAAAAAATAAGTTGACCCAAAATTCATAAACACTTAATCAAAAAACCGGTTAAGCAAAATTATATTTGTTAAATAAATATAAAACCAATAAACTTTGTTTATAATTTTAATACAAATATTCGAGCATCATTATAACGAGTGAATTAATATAAAATTTTATTTTATGAATAATTTTTATAAAAATTACTTTAAAATTTTTCTTATCACAAATTTGAATATTTGTTATATGTTTAAATATAAATATTTATTTTAAAAGCCTATTTAAAGAAATTAAGAAATTCCACCAATTCAGCTACCATATTAAAATGTCAGGTCGTCGGTAACATTTTAAATAATGAATTTTAATAAATGCTTCAAATTAATTGTAAATAAACTACAAATAATAATTTAAAAAATTAATTTGTTATACTTTTTTTCATTTTGATTTTACTTTGACATTAAAAATAACTTTTTTATTGTTTTTTCTACTCTTTTTTTATGTTAAATTTATTTCTTTTTTAATTTATGTTATAATTTGTTTGATATTAAGATTTTTTATCGGATCAGTTTAAAGCAAAATATAATTTGGTTTCTTATTTTGGACTTAAAGAAAAGTTGGTACGCAATTGCGTAAAACACAAATAAAGTTTAAATTTTATTTCGTTTCAAAATAGAGGAAAAATAAGAGAAATGTTTTTTATTTTTAGTTGAATATTAATGTAAATTGTATAACAAATTATTATTAATAATAATTTTTAAAATGGTAATCTTGCTTCTTATCTTTAATTTAGGTATGTACAAAATTTGTTATCTAATTTGTTTAGTTTCATAAACCCGCCCAATGGGTTCGAAAACAAAAAATGTGTTACACTTATAAATTGATAACTTGGCTTAAATTCAACCAATATTTAATAATAGTAAATGTTGCGCCGATGCTTGTTTTAATGATTAATAAAAAAAATTTCAAATATATAAATATTCATGAAAGATTACAATTTACTCCTTTAATAGAAGGTGTATAGTTAATAATTGCAATAATTTGAAAGAATATATTGATTAACTTTTAATTTATATAAGATACAATTTTTGCATTTACTAGAAAATTCATAATTCATATTTTTGTCAGCTAAACAATTCTGTTGGGAGAGGTTGGAAAAAAGACCTTTGGACAAAAGAATATGTTGTTTAATTGAAAATAATCATAATACAATAAAAAGAAGTTTCAAAATAACAAATAGAACCTTTAAGACCTAATAATCAGGTTTATAAAGATAAAAATTTTACTAACTAATTCATCATAATTTATTATATTGAAGTAATTTACATTCATTTCCATTTTTATTGATAATAAAAAATATAAATGATAAATAATTTTTTTTCAATTTATTTAACATTTATTTTAACTCTTTTACTTTATTTATATAATTTTTATGCTTTTTTATTAAATTTAATTTTACTCATCGCAAGGGTGCAATATGCCACGCTTTGGGCGCTGTATTTAAGTGGTTTCAACGTGTTCAGTACATTTAATTTTTTTTGGAATTAAAACTAATTTTTTTGCTCATGTCATGATATTTTTTTTCACATTTCTAAGTCTAATTATGCAAAATTAATTATAAATTGTGATTTTTAGGCTTAAAATGAAAAAAAATTCGCTATTTATAAATTTTGCAGTAAATGTTATATTATATATTTTTATTTGGATTTATGCTTTTATTTAAAAATGGAATTAGAAAATTCAAGCATTAAATTTATCACGTATGCTATCAGAAAGGAATTGCAGTCGATGAGGCGATGAGGCCAAAATACATAATTTGTTAAATTATTTAATATTCACAGCTAAAAAATAAATTAAAATTTTAAAAATATTAAAATAAATTTACTGGTTTATTTTTTATTTTTTTTCATTATCTAATGCTTAATTTTTATCTTTTTAAATTTTTTTACAAATTAAACTTGGTGTAAAATAGGTATTGAACAGGACTCACTGGCATTTATTTCATTTCTCATTTATTTGTTAAACTTATAAATTTATGCATTTTATTTTTAAGATTTTAAAACTATTTTAATTGCATTAAATTTAATTTTATTTTATAATGTAATGATAATTGATTATGGTATTATCGATGGAATAATATTAGTGCGACAAATTATTGTTTTAAATTTAACTTAACATCTGATAATTTGTAATAGCGTTTATTTAAATTGATAGTAATAACAAAATTGAAACAAAATATTTTAAATAACTTTTAAAGTAGGTTCCGACATTGGTGTTTAAAAGTTTGAGGGTGTCCGTCGAAATTATTATTTTATAAAATAATATTACTTTTTACTGATTTTCAAAGTCTACATATACGACAACGTTACATTTTCTTAATATATTAACTATTTTATTGTAAAATATGCTTTTTAATTATAACATACTGTAAAAATTATTTAATCAATTTTTTTTTGTATTTAATTAGATTTAACAGTTGCATCTTTTTTACCATGTTATGATGCTTAATTTTTTTTAAGTTCGTTGCTTTTTTTCCCATTTTCATCAATATTATGTTTTTTTAAATGAGCCCAGCATAATTTTCCACCTTAGCCAAAAGAAGCTTTTTATTTTTGAAAATGCATTTTTTGTCTTTAAAATATTAAACTCAAAACAAAAAGCTGCCAAGAAAATTAATTTATTTAGAAACTTTTTAATGTTCAGATTTTTTATTAAAAATATTTTATTAAATTTTCATATTATTCCAATGTTTTGCTTATTGCAGAATTGATTTGCTTATTTGTTATTTTTTAATATTAACTGATATACAATTTTATAAATATATTTATCCAAATTTTTACAATCTCACTTGGGATCCGTCCTTATTGTTCCATTCTTTTACGGTTACTATACACTTCTTAATTTCCATGAGAATAAAGATAAAAGTGTCGCCAAAAATTATGCAGTCCTTTTTAAATATTTATGTTATTTTGTTTAATTACTATTCTTCATATCGGTAATGTTACTTAAAATTCATTATTTAAAATTGTTGTTATCGGAAACAAAGGCAAAATTGAATAAGTGTTTTCTTTAATTTTCTTTCATATTATATTTGTTATATTTTATTTATTTTCTTTTGGTGCGAATTTTAAAATATATTTTTACATATATTTTTAATTTTTTAATCGTTTTGCCAAAATAATTATTTGAAAAACTAACAAAATTTGAAAAATTGAAGAATACTAATACCTCACCAAATTCGACGAATGATATATTATCATTCGATGCCTCTAGGTCTGTAACGCAGGAATCAAAAAGTATTTTTTGGCGGAAAAAAATGAAACAAAAAATATAGAAAACGATTCTTCAGGTCTTAATGACGGATTCAAAAAAATCTTTGGTTAAAAAAGTAGTTTACAAGAGTTAAGGTCCTTAAAACCTCAAAAAATGACCGTAAGGGACGGGACTGAAATGTACAAACTAAAAGTGAATTGATGAGTGAATTTTGGCCAAAACACCGAACACTCGACTAGGGCGGCCAGTATGTGGCGCGAGCTCGCTAATGCGGGCGCTACGCGCCCTTAGAAATGGATTATATAAAGTATTCACAAGGCAAAATTATGTTCTTAAATCCATAAAAATTTTTTGTTGATTTCTCGAACAATGTACTGATCATTTTTTCGAAGGCGTGTTGGGTCATATGGCATTTTTAATCTAAGTTCGTTTCAATAATTTTTATTGCATTATTATATGAAAATTTAATTTTAGATTTTAAATTTTTTTATTGTAATGAAATTGTTGTGATAATTGTTTTGTTTCATAAGAATTTTTATTAAAGTAAATGTAAATATCCAAGTGGATTCATTGTTTTTATTTTATTTATTATTTAGTTTTACCTTATATTGATTGATCTTTTATCTAAAAAAATATAAATTGTTTTCGATTTATAAAATGGATTTCGTCGTCATATAACATACTAAAAAGATATTTTGTAAATTAAAATTAGGCTTTTAGCGATTTTATGAGTATAATTAAATATGTGACTACTGTATGACAAAATTAAAATGCCAATTCTAACCTGTTTTGTGTCTATTAAAATTATTTAAATATCTTATTTGCTGAAATAAATGATTCAATTAAATTTGCAGCATTTATTACATCATTTTATATGCTTATATTCAATTATTTTTATAAATTCGTTGCCTTTTCTCAAATTAATGTAATTAATCTGAGCATTAAATTACTTTGGGTTTTTTGCATTTGATTAATTCATTATGAAATAATTCACTTCTAAATGCAAATTCCATTCTTATATTCGGAAATTGAATCTTTTCACTTTATTTTAACAATAAAATTTTACCTCTTTTGAACATTTTACATGCTTTGTGGGTGTCGTTGCGCTTTTGAGACAACTGCTTGAATTCAAGGTTAACTCGGCCATAGAATTTATAATAATATAAATTTATTTTTAAATTAAAGAGTACAACAGTTTATATAAATTAAAATTAAAATTATTATAATCCAAATTTAATGGACTAAAATTATTTATGCTTATTCTCTGTGATTTTGATTAATGAGATTTGTTTATTTATTTTTATTACATCATTTATATAATTTTCTTTAGTGATCCCTCCCTCGGATTAGGACATTTTGTAGTGATCCCTCGATTTATGGCTAAAATTTAAAACATATTGTCGCAATTATACTTGTTTATCGATACTTTTGGTATTAATGAGTTGCATTTTATTATTATTTAAATCTAAGTTCTGCATAATATTTTATGTTCATGATTATCTTGCTATGTGGTGATGTATATCATTAGCTTAAAATGTGTAGAAAAATATTCTAAGGAAATTTTTAATTTTTATTTGGTATGAATTTAGCAGAATTTAAAAAATCTATTTATCTCCTTTTTGAGTCTAATCCAATTTTTTCTTCGAACAAAATTAATTATTATAATAATGTTATACTAAATTCAAGTGAGACATTATTATTTAAAACAAAATTAAATAATAAAATTATATATTTGTTCGGTTGTTTTCGCTTTATATTAGACATTCAAGTTCATGCTAATTATTTATTCGTCATTAAATTTTCATTTTCGGCCAATTAGTTAGATGTTTTTCAAAGCCTTACTTTTATTTCGAGCTGTTAAGATTTTTTTTTTGCCGATTTATATTTTGGTGTAATTTGTATTTTTATGCAATTTATATTTTTATAGCTTATTTAATAATTTAAAAAAATACAAAATTATTAACAAGCGGAAATCCAATGGCTGAAAAAATTCTGTAAATAAAAATCTTCCGAGTTCAAAATAAAATTTTTGCAATGAAAACTAGAGACAGGACAAGAGGGTTGGTCGAACGGTTTCGGTTAAACAACCGAAAAAACTGAATCAATAAAACCGAAGAAAAATTCGATTTATTTCGATTTTTTGGTTTTTTTGAATTTGTATATTTATTTTTTTCAAAAAAACAATAACTTAGATTTTTAACAGAAAAAACGAAATATCACCTTTGAGAAAATTGTAGAGCTATTGAAGCACTAAAAATAGTATTTTTGCTAAAAAATTTTCAATTTTCTTGTTGGTATCCCCTTCATGACATACCTCACTCAAGAATCAATTAATATAAATAAAATTTTGTATTGAAATGGGCGAGGGGAGAGGGTCCGTTGGCGCCGATAGGCAACGCCGGGAAAAATTTTGTAATTTTATATGCGATTTGTTAACAAATTTTTGTCGAAAAATGATCAAAAATTGCCACAAAAGTTTCGAACAAACCTGTTTATAACGCAATAGCCAAGTTTAATAAAAATGTTGATAAAACAATGTTGGTTCTCTGCAGAAATTAAAATCGTCAATATTTATTTCATCGAAAAACAAAAACCCAAATTTTCTTATTTAATGGGTATTTTAAATTATGAACAAATCCTTTCTATAATTAATACGTATGAAAATCATATTTGATTTAATTTTGAAATACAAAATGAATAAAACCAAGAAAAGAAAGTATGAAATTATTTTACCAAATATCATAGGGAATAAATCAAAAATTAAATTTAAAAAATAAATTATAAATTAAAAGAATATTCTAAGAATAATCTTTTATAAAATATGTTATATCAAGAAATAAAGTTATTAATTTTATTTGAAACAAAGAAGTTCTAATATGAAAATTAGAAAATAATTTGGCATATTTCGAATACGTTGAGTGAGTTTTCAGCAAGAAAAAAAACTATTCGGCCAATTACTTGAAAAAATTCATAAAAAGAAAATAAAGCTTTGTGCATTTTACATATTTATTAAAATGATGCTCGTTCCGCATTAATTCAAAATCTAAATGTTTAAAGAAAAATTCACATATTTTTTTAATAATACTAAAAAGGCAATTTAAAAAGTAATAAATTTAATTTAATTTAATTTAATTTATCGAGCAAACCAAAGGCACATTAGTGCTCTTACATGGCGCAAAAGAAAACAAACAAATAAAAATGATCAATAATAAAAAAATACAGAATGAATACCGTAATAAAAATAAAATTAAAATAAATCAAAAGTTAAAATTCACAGGTAATTATATAAAATGTAAATATGGCACATGATTATTCCTACTCAGAACTCATTGCTTTTAGTAAACCCCTGAATTCCTTTGCCTTATTAATTTGCACCGCTACCAATGGAAGGTTATTCCAGTTTTTTACTATTCTATTGAAAAAAGTAAAAAAAAAATCAAAAATTAATTCAATTATATTATTTCAATAACATAAGAAGCGGTAGAAGAAGAGAGGGAATAATATACCATTTCACTTTCGGCATAATTTGTGAAAAAACAGAATAAGTAAGACCATCGGTACTTTCTAGTCGTGTGACTACAAACTAAATTTTTAAAAAATGAACAAAGGGGCGCGCAAAATACACATTTGCATATCATAAATTAAACTTTTGAACAATCCCGCTCGCCCCCACCCGATGAACGCATCAATTAGCGCGTATGGCTCTCATTTTTGGCCAAACCATTTCACTGAGCGCGCCTGCTGGCGAGCGCTGAAACTGCGCCAAATATGTTAGGTCATTTAAATATTTATTTTTTTTCAAAAAATCGCCGAAACTTATCTAAGCCTTTCATTTCTGCTTTTCTTGGCAATTGTTCAACTCTCTTTTTTTCATTGAGGAGTCATTCACGTTTTCATTGCTATCCAATTTCCTCTTTTATCATTATATTTATCATTTTGCTCATCAATCTTTTATAATATAATACTTAATTTACTTTGTATTACTTTTCTTTCATTTAAATAGAAAATTCCATCCTATTTTATTTAGCTACTGAATTTTTTAATATTTTATTTGTCTTTACAAGGTCAATGTTCTGAGAGTTAGCATTCATTCACGATATTCTACACTCCCTTGTTTAGCTAGGTCAATTTTTCGCATAAGTTGTAGCTGCGCATTTTTATGGTTTTACAGCCACGGATTCTAATTCTAATTCAGTTTTTTGTAAGTTTTGTTTTTGTTTATTCTAAATAAAGAATGCTTTTATAAGATCTATAATAATTTATAATTAAAATATTATTTTTTTCATTTATTTGTCTTGGACTTAGGTTAATATATAAATATTTTCTTTAATTCATTTTTATAAAAAGTTAATTACTTAAATTTTTTGTACTTTTTAATCTAATTAAATATTTCAAAATATTAAATTTTCTTGTGTGTGCTCCAGTAATTGGGTCAATGAAATTGTTCGTGTGATTTTTCTTTCTGCCAGAAACTTCATTGGTTTTTCTTATTTTGTATTTAATTAGCAACATTATTCTATTTTGAATTTAGTTTAAAAAAATTGTATGTTTATTTTTAATTTTTTTGGTTTTAAGTTAATTTAAAAAAGTTTTTCGTTCTAATTTAATTTGGACGATATTTAATTATACATTTAATTTAAATATTAATATTTAAATTTTAATATTTAATCCGTTCGTTCAATAACATTCTTATATGGAACGTAAATTGCAAATGCCCATCTGAGATTATTCTTTTGTTTGGTAATTTGTAAACTGATTTTGAATTTGTTTTATTTATTTGATTGGACGTGTATTTGATATAAATTGTCTATTAAAATTACAATTCCAAAATATTTGCTTCAGCAGTTCACATAATTTTAATTGATTCTCAGTTTTTGAGGAAACTTTGGTTCTTTAATTGAAATTTTTATATTATCATTTTTAAGAATAATTTAAATATTTCAGATAAGGTGAAGTTTTACGCATTTTTATGCATTATATTTTTAATATTTATATTTTTCCAAATTTGTATTCAAATTTTAAAGTTCTTTATTTAATTCGCAATCTTTTATTTAATATTCAACAAAAATGTTAATTGTATAGCAATTTTACTTTTCACACCTTTATTTTAAGAAAAACTCACACAATGCTTTTTCTCTAATAGAATTTTATAAGAGTAGGATTTATATTTAATATCTAATTTTATTAGTATTTTTTGAAGCTACTTTACATTAAAAATTTTTTAATTATATTTTTGTTTCATTTTTTTCCTTAATATATTGAAAATTATTTATTTATTTTTCGGTGGGTGTCATTTTGCTCCTTTAAACCTTGGCCCACGATATGCATTTGAATTATTTCGCTATCATTTTTCATGTATTTTAAAAAGTAACATTTTTAGTTATTCGATTTTTTTATTTGTCAAAGTTCATAATTAAATTGTCAATTTTATTTTTTTGTTTTTATTATTAATTTTCTCGTGTTTAGCAATTATTAATTTGAGTAATACGATAAAGATAGTTAAATTTTACTCTAAACCCTTTTTTTTCGCTAAATTTATTTTAATAATTATATTTTGATTTAGAGAAATTTACATTAATAAATCATTGGTTAATATTAAAAAAATAAAGCATATTTGTTAGATATTTTTCTGTTAATATTTCTATTAAAGAGCTGGGTTCATCACAATATTATTAATGTTATCATTAGCACCGGACTTTTAGGCACGAAAATTTTCAAATGGTACGATAAAATTTTGTTAAATTTTCTCTAAGCCATTTTTTTGTTAATTTTACTTTTATAATTATATTTCGACTTAGAGGAAATTTATATTAATAATCATTGTTTAATATTTAAAAAAATAAAGCATAATTTTGGATATTCTTTTGTTCTCTTACCATTTTTTCTTATTGCAACAATTAAAATATTTATTTTTTCTTGCTATAATAAAATTTTTTAAATAATATTAATATTATTATGAGCCTAGGTCACTGTGGTGGTTGGTAACCTCCCCACCCGTCAATCCATTCTATTTTAATAATTGGTAAAAAAAAAAGAAGAATTTTCAATTTTTTTTTCTCTGAAGCGTTTGCCTTCATTGTATTTAGATAATTTATTCTTTCAAATATTAAAAAATTAAAGGTAAAGTGCTAGCTTTCGTATCATTAATAAATGTTGAATAATTTTTGATTTTATTATTAGTGGAAAATGAATAAAGATAAAATGCAAGAACTTAAATTACGTAAGTCGGAGATGGAATTATTTTATTGTATTCTTTTTTTGCTGAAACAATAATTTTCGGACAATGTAAAATCCATTTTCAATTAAGAATTTTGCCGCATTCAATCGATTAATATTTTGAAATAAGATATAAAATTTAGGGCCATTTCAGTTTAAAAATAAAGCTAAAACATGCAAATGAAAATTAACAGGAATGGTTTTACATTCAATAATTTACCTATAAAATCAAAAATTGGAAGGATTTTTATCACTCCGCTAATTTATGCAATGAGAATGGCATAAAAAATTTTCCCTTCAGTGCGCTTGTTGACTTTTTAAAATATAAAGTGTCGCAAATTGGTGTAAATAATTTATTTTAATTTTTTGTGGGAATTAATAAAAATTATTTTAACTATTTGTTCTTACTTTGAAACAAAAAATTATCACTTTTGATTATTATGGCATGGATAATTGGACTAATTTTCTTTGCACTTATAATAGAATTTTGAGAAATATTATTTTTTATTTATATTCATTAAAATGTAAAAAAATTATGATAAGAATCTTTTTAATTGACCTATATAATAGCTTAAAAGTTAAACGAAAAGGAAATAATCGCACATATCATAGAAAAAGGGAATTTTATGAATTAGAACAAATATGCTTCTCTTTGTTGTCTGTTTAATTGTGTATAAATTTGTTTTGTTTTATTAATTGTTTACAAAATTATGTGGCATTTATGTATTTTTGCATATTCGGTTCTTCTTACTTTTTTTTATAAATAATTATTTCTTTTATGTAATTTTAGTTTTATAATTTCATCATTTGTGACTTTATTTAGAAGAAAAATTTTAATTAGTTAAATGAAAGTTGCTCAGCAGGCGAATAGTTTAGTTCTCAATTAATATTTTATTATTTCTTTTCAAATTAATATAATTTTGATATTTTTTTTTAATGATTTATTTCTTAATTTTTATTATTTATTTATTTCTATCTCTGCTAGAAGTATCCAATTTTTTCAATTACTTTTTTCCACTTTGAATTTTATCTTATTTCAAAAACGATAAAACTTTATTAATTGATTTCTATTTTAATATAGTATTGCATCTTCTTAATTTAACTTTTGTTTATCCTATATTCATGACAAAATTTGTGACGGGCTCTGAATCGTTTGCGCATGGGTTTGGCATGCCTTAGAAATTTTATTTTCCTCATTCTTATATTAGTAGATTAGAGTAATTTAATAATTGTCTGGTAAAATGTTTAAATTCAAGAGCATATTATATTTCCATTTTAATAATCTGTATACAATTTCGATTCAAATTTTCTTTCTTTTTCTTAAATAAATTTAGTATTAACAATTAATACGAATTTTTGTTTGTAATAATTTTTTATCATTTATTGTCTTTGTCGATGTCCAAATCTTTAAATTGCTTCAAAACATTTTTACAGTTATTTCTATGCTATCACTTCTAATTTTCAACGATTCCGAACGGTTTTTGGAGCATTAGAAAATTTTTTTCTTCTTGTATTAGTAAATTCAAAAAAAATTGTTGCCATATCTACTTGTGCCAGACTTCTCACTTGTAGGAATTCTGGCCAATCCGCCATATCCACTTGTTTATTATTTATTTCCCGTTGTTTTTATTATTAGTTTTATTAATTTTTTCTTATTTCTTCTTTTTTAAATTATATTATTTAAATAATGTGGTATTATTTATTATGTGTTTATGTGTTTATATTTAATTAAATTTTATCAAATGTTTATAAATTTTAAAATTCTTTAATTTGCACAAATGGTAAAAATTAATGTTTTGCGATTTACATCCACTGGTTTACTATATTTTTAGTTTTATTTATATTTTACCATTTCTTTTTTATATATTTTTTGGTGATTTATGAAAAATTTTTTTAATTACTTGTATCTTTCTATTTCTTTCACTTTTTTCTTTTTGAAATGAGTTTACTAAATTTTTTGAGTTTTCCATTATTTTTAGTGTAACTTTTTACTTTCATTGCGTTACTTATTATTGCTTTATAATTTAATATTTCGTATTGGTTTTTTTTATCTTTTTAAATAAACATTTTCCTTACTTTTATTTTTAATTTTATAGTTTATTTATTATATAATTCAGATTAATCATCAAATGAATTTCTATTGAGTACATGAAATCAATTTTTGTTTAATAATATTGTTTTTAAAATTTGATTCCTTTAGCATGATTTTTTATTCATTAATGAAAAAAGCCAGGGATATGACAATGTCCTCCAAGTGCCCACAATAGGTTGCGATTTTATATTATTTATTTTGTAAGATTTAATCTTTATTGATTTTTAAGTTAATTTAATGGAAATTTTATTAATTTTATATCTTTTTAAAAAAAACTATAATTCTCATTTATGAAAATACGGTATTAATTCATATTTGACCAAAACTTGAAGAAAAGATGAAAATTCTTATAAATCATTGGCAACATTTGTTTTTAACTTTTAATTATAGCTTTAAAAGATTTATACATTCATCAGTTCTTTACCATTTAAATTATCATTTGTCATTTAAATGATTCATTTAATTATTTCAAGAAATCCATGTCCATATAAAAATATCCAAAAAAATACGCTTTCGGGTTTAATGATAAATGTGAATTACAAATAAAATTCTTTAAAAATAAATAAAACTAGTCAACCTAACCATTAAAAAATCCTTGACAGTAAAAATTAAAGCTAAAAGGAGAATTTGGAATTAAATCATTATTTAATTTAACATCGAAAACATAAATTTTAATATATTCTATAAGAACAAACTGATTAAGAATTTTAAGTAATATAAAAACTAGATTTAATTTTGAAAGAAAATTTTAAATAAATATGGTATTTAAACTAATGTCTCTTAGACTAATTAATTTATAAATTCAAATGATTAGCTAAATATTTTAATAATTAAAAATATGAAAAAGATTACCGGTAACATTAAAGCATTGTGAAGAATTATGGCCTGCGAACCTAAACGACATTTCGTCGTGTAAACCTAATTAATAAATTAATTAATAAAAAATCTGGCAATATAAAAAAATAAATATTTTTTCTATTTTGATAATTTTAAAACACTAAATATTTAAAAATGTAATATTTAATTGTATTAATAAAAAGAAAATGAGTGTATAATAAAAATTTGATGAACAAGTTACCTATCTAAATATTTAACTAATATGGGCAATAACTTCTCAAGAAAATGTAATTAACATGGCAGACAAAAGAATAGAAAAAAGTAAGAAAAAAAAATCACATTCTGTCAGAGCAAATGTGCGTGAAATTTAAAAAGGCATGCGAAACAACTATTATTTTAATTCCACGAAGAATACAACTATAATTTAATGAATTTAAAATAATTAAGCTAAATTATTGTTTTAATTATTTAATGAAATTCTCTTTGTATTATTCGAAAAATAAAATTTATAATATTAAAAATTCTCAGCATATCAAAATTTCCTTATTATAATAAATTTCCGGACTAATGACCTACTTAATTTGGTTCGAAGGACTTGAAATTTTTTTAAATGTTCGTCCCGAGGGGCTAAAAGTGGTTAGGGCACTTAATAGTGCTAACGCCACATTCTCTAATCGATGGTAAATTGAAAATTGTTGGATTGCGAGATATAAAAAGGGTGAAATGAAAAAACCATTAAAAAATTATAGCTATTATTATAAATGATATAAACCTATTTTGATTAAAAAGCATTAATGTTGGAAGGAAAAATTGAACCAATTAAAATTCATACTAATAAATAAAGATTTTTCTATTTTATGCAAGAATTATAAATAAAGAAATTCATGTAAAAGAAAATTTCCGATACATCAGTGCTTAAAGAATATTTGATATTAAAATCATAAATATAAACTGAATAATACGAAGCTGATAAATGGAAGCGCATGTGGGTAATTTTTATTTATTATTTTTTTGGGTGAAAGTGTTTTATTCAATCATAATTTAGCAAAATTTAGTTGAATTAAAATAAATTAATTAAGAATAAATAAGAAATTCCTATAAAAATAATCATATTTTTCATAATATTATTTATTAAAATTAATGTAAACAACAAATAAAGCTTAAAATTTGAAAAAACTAAGAAAATAACACATAAAATTTTATAATTCAGTTTGAAAGTAAATACATATTAGTTCATTACATTATAGCGCTCTTAGCCATAATTTTTAAACAGGCTAAAAAATTACAAATTTATTTATAGAGTATATTAAATTTTATATATTTTATACTTAGACTTATTTTTCTAATTAGGAGCTACTAGTCACTCCCGAGTTTAGCCAATTCAAATATTAAATATGATGCTTTAAATTTTAATTAATCTTTAAATGTGACTTTTTATTTTTAATTATTATGTTGTTGCATTTATTATTAATTAACTTTGTTAATTATCTGAATTAATTACTGTTGCTTTTTTTTGTTGTAAAAATTTTTTAACAAGTACTTAATACTCTTAGAATACTTTTATTTTTTAATAAAAATTTAATTTTATATTTTTATTTCATAAAAATGAAAGCATATTGCTTTTGAGTTTATTTTGTAAAATTAATCATTTTAATAATTTAGAAATTTAATTTAAATAAAATTTATGGCTAAATTTTATCTTATGATTTTTGCCTTAACAGTTCATTTTAATAATATTAGTCTGAAATTATTGCGTCGTATATGTGAAGCCTCTCTCAGATTTGCTGGCTGCTCTTCAATTAATTTGTATTTTTATGAAATTATCACAAAACATATCTTAAAAAATCCTGTTACACTTTTGTTCAATTAAATTATTGTTTATTATATATATTTAAATTTGATTAATAATAAATTATGGGATTAGATTCATAAATATTTATTTGTATAAAATTATATTCTTTCTGTATTTGAATTGAGAAAATTTTGGCTGAGATGCCTTTTGCTCATCATATGCAATAAAATATTTGTTAAGAAATAATTTTCTATATTCTTATTCATTATTAATATTTAAATTTTTTCTGCTATCATAAAATTGTTGTTGTTTGTTTAATATTTATTTTAGTAGTGGTAACGAGCTCACATCTTGATCAAAGTCTTCTAGTTTTTGCCTGTCATCACGAATATTTTTGTTTTAGTGTTTCTTAACTAAAATAAAAAATTAATGCAAACAACAACAAATAAAGCTTAGAATTTGAAAAAAACTAAAAAATAAAACATAAAATTTAAAATTTGTAATTCAGTTTGAAAGTAAATACATAATACTTCATTACATTATAGCACTCTTAGCCATAATTAAAATATAGCATTGAATGAACTGATTTATTGAATAATGAAATTAAAAAATGTTTTTGGTTTTATGAATAAATGTGAAAAAAATCTTTTGTTTCAAAGTATTGCTTATCAATATAAATTTGATAAAGTCAACCACTGTTGAAAAAATTTAAATATTGCATTTAACCATTCTAATTTAAAAATAAATATGCTTTAATAAAAAAGCAAAGTGCTTTTAATTTTTAAATCTCGAAAATATATCCAGAACTTTATTTAAAAACAATATAAATGATCACTATTTTTGTTATAAAATTTGATTACAATTTTCATTAAATATAAATAAAATTTAATACCAAAATGTTATTTTGCAGTTTTCTTGCAGTTGAAAACGAAATATTTAATCACAGTACATTTAATTTGCACAAAGTTAATTATAATTGCTTGTTTTAATCTTTTTATATTTAGCTTTTATTGCGAAATTTATTAATATTAATATTTAATATTTTAATAGCAATTGTTTTATATTTTAATTGTTTAATTCTTTGTTATTTATAAAGAATTTCATGTTTATTTTGTCAAATTCCATTTAAAAAAAATCATTTACACTGAAAAACTAATTAATTATTATTATTATTATCAACAAAAAGCATTATTATTATTCGTATTATCACGCATTAATTATTTTATAAAATTCTCAAGCATGCCATCAATTTTTACACAACTGTGCCTCCGAACTTTTTTTTGATATGTGCAGCGTAAATATTATTTTATTGAATTATATTATATATTATGCTTGATCCATTCTAATATTCAATAAATGTATATTTTAAAATTTTTATTTTAGCATTATAGAATTATATCACAAATAATTATGTTATATTTATTTGATATTAAATTTTATTGGTTAAATCAAGTTTTATTTGTTAATATTTCAATTAATAATTTTTTCATCTTAAACTCATAAATATGCTTGCTTTAAATCAAAAATCTAAATTGAAATTAAATTTATCAATAATTAAACGATAAAATATTTTAATATATTTAATTAGAAACATTTAAGATTGTCACTACGAAATTGAAGAATTTTTCTAGCTATAAGATCTTTTATTATTTTGAGAATATTTTATTGTTAATTAGAATATCCATTCAACTATTAAAGCATAACTGTCATTTTTATTTATTTATATTTTCAATTCTCTTACTATAAATGCATTAAATATTTGTGAGTTTTGTGTGAAACTAAAAAGTCATATAATTATGAAAATCACATTGTATATTAATAAAAATGTTAATTTCGCTTGGATGTTTTATTACTTTTTGTTTCAAAAAATGTTAACTGGTTTATTCAATTTTAGTTTCTTATTTTCTTAGTTATTAACACTTGACTTCCAACACTGCGTGTGAAGATACGTTATCTGCTAGGCCTGCTGGAGGTGCCAATAAGTCGAACTGATTCATTAGATCGATTTTACTCCATAAAAGAACACACCTATACTTTTTAATTTTTTAATTCTTTATTTAATATTTGTTTTTTTTAAATGAAAATTAATGCTCAGGCAATTATTAATTATTCTTGCTAGTGCATGTTTCAATTTAAAATTTATTATAGTATTGATCGATTTTTTTAATTTATATTGGTTAAGTTAAATTTATAAGAATAAAATAGCTGATTTATTTGTTTATTTCATTTTACTTTAATTATATTTATTTTAGGTATGGATAATTTTTGAGAATACTAGTAAAGCATAATTTTATTTTTTTAATTAAAAAGTCATAGGTTTAAATGAGTCAAACAAACTATTTTTTGCAAATTACATCATAATATTAAATTATGATTTTGTATTTATTTATCACGACTATGCTGCATTTTACATTTAAAAATAATTCAGAATAAAATATTTAAATACATGTATTATTTATAGAATGAAAATTAAATTTTATTTGTTAACTTTGAGTTATTTAACAAATTATGTTTTAATGTATTCTTTTTTTTTAAAATTCTTTTCCATAAAATTTCTTTTTTTTCATTGAGTTTAATCTAAAAAAATTAGTTTTACGCTCAATTTTTTCTGTTTCTGATTATTTCATTAATTTTAACTAATTTGCAGATCGTTAGTTTGATTATTTAGCATTTATTAGATTATGATTATTTTGAAATTTAGATCAAATTTACAATTCCTTTACAAAGTAAAAATATTTTAATTTCATATTATTTTTAAAAATTTAAGATTATTTGTTTTGCTAAATCGTCCATGGTATATATTTAATGTTTCTTTTACGTTTTTATTGTTTTATACTTTTTCATTCATTAAAAATTTATTTTTTATATTATAAATTTTTGCTTTCGAATTTTATTTACTGAAACTTTTTAAAAAAAACTATTATTTAAATATTAAAAATTCCATAAGTTTCCAAAATTTATTTGGTCTGAATTAAACAGTTATAGTATTATACAATTTTAATTTCCGAGTATTCTTTTTAGATATTATGTATATCAATTATTCCAACTCGAAAATTACATGAATTATTCGTTCACACTTATTTTAATTCATTCGGTTTTTTATAGTATTTGTTGTATATTAACAATTTAATCTTTCAAATTTAAAAGTTATTATCATTTATAGTAGAAATTATTACCTTAAGGAGTTTATTTATTTAATTTTTTCTTTATTAATCGTGGGTTAATTATTTTTTATTTTACTTTGATTTAATACCAAGTAAATAATTTAGTCGATCTGCTTAATGTTAATAGAATCAATTTTCTAGTTTTTTGTTTTATTGATGATCAAATACTGTTTTACCTTTTTCAAATTTGAATTTGAAAAGTACAAAAAAATACCTTTTTTAAATTTTTATCTTTATCAACATATACAATATAATATTTAAAAAAAATTGGAAGCATTTACTATTTTTTTGTTCTTAAATATATTAATTAATTTAGGCAAATGTTGCTTTCTTTTAATTTTATTTGTAACCCTTTTCATTAATAAATTTTCTCTTGCTTCGTTTAAAAATAAATTTAGATATTGATTATTTGCATTATTTTTAAATTTTTAAACAAGAAAAATGGCGATAAATACAATTCCGCTGAAACCATGTTGCTATTATTAATCTTTTATAGAATTTTATTTGTAATTAGATACATTTTTTATTCAATAAATAATATTTGTATAATTCAGATTATTAGCATCTACTGCAATGAGATTCTTATAGTTTCTCAACTTAGATGGTCGGTTTTTTGTTACGTTAATTTTTTGGCCTTTATTCTTATTTAAGCATTATGAAATTTTGCCAAATTTATTTATTGGTTATTGTCGTAGAGTAATTTCTTAATAAAAACTGAAATTACGAAAAATCATATTCCCAATGATTATTCCAAAATTTATTTAATAGATTCTGTCTGATACTTTTAATTTGATTTCAGAAAATGCTATTCATTGCCTGTTGTTCATTTTAAACTTTAACCTTTGATTTAACGAATTATCACAAAAAAATAAGTAATTTATATAAATACTTTAAAAATTGCGATTTAATTCATATCATCCATAGAGAAGTAATGGCTTAAAATTTGACTTTTAATTAAGTTTTTTAAAGAATATTGCTAATTGTTATTAAAAATTTTGTTTATCTTTTTTTGATTTTCAGTTTTTATTTTCATGCTATTATTTGAAACAAATCTTATTTTTCAATCTTTATATTTTCTTGAAAAAAATTATCTAAATTATAAACAAATAATATCAAATTAAAGTAATTTAATGGCCATTAAGATTAAATATATAATTTAGCTTTACTCATTTATTTTTATTCGCTCTCCTTTTTTTTGGAGCCTTTTTAAACACTGAAATTTTAAGGTTTTCTTTTTACGAATTAGTTGGATTATATAATATTTAATAATTTTTAGAGTATAATCAAATTAAATTCTTCAATTTTAAAGATTAAAAAAGATCTATTTTTGTTTAGGTAATTTTTCTAGTTAATTTTATATTCCAACATTTTTTTGTTTCATTAGATTGCTTAATATTTGCATTCTTATAGAAATATGCGAATTGTTCTTTTTTAAAAGAAATTTTGAATTTTAATATCATTATTTACAATTAAACTCAAACCCTTGTGCCATGTTCGACAAATTGCTTGTTGGAATTGTCCGATACTTGTAATATTTTTTGTTATTATTTTCTTTTTATGAGTATTATTAAAATTTATTTCAAATTTCATTTTAAATAGTCAGTATTAGAGACCGGACAACTGGGGTCGGAAGGGATCCCGAGTCGGGATCCCGACTGAATCTCGATCCCGATCAATCCCGAACATTTTGGAAAAACGATCGGGACGGATCCCGAGTCGGGATCCCGACCGAATCCCGATCCCGATCAATCCCGAAGATAGTCTTGTGCTAAGTTTTGTTCAAATGGTCGTGATAATTAAATAAAAAAATCACATAATTTACTTAATTATGATGAAATTTGCATAAAGGAGTTTGTTTGCCTAATTTAAACCTATGACTTTTTAATTAAAAAATAAAATGTGGCTTTACTAGTATTCTCAAAAATAACCCATACTCTAAAATCAATATAATTTAAAGTAAAATGAAATAAACAAATTATCTAAAACATACAAAATTAAATGAATGGTAACAAAATAATAAATCATTGTACATCAATGATTTAGCCCTCTAAAAATCACAGATTTTCTGAAAATCATTTGGAAATACAATAAATCAGCTATTTATTATTACAAATTTAACTTATCCAATATATAAAAAAACCGATCAATTATAATAAAAAATTTTAAATTTAAACATGCACTAGCAAAAATAAATAAGAATTCCTTGAACATTGATTTTCATTTCATAAACAAATATTAAATAAAGAATGAAAAAATTAAAAAGTATAAATGTGTTCGTTTAGAAATATTTTGGACAATATATATTATACTATGATTTATAATTTTATTATTAAATACCAAAGCATTTTTGATTACTTTTGTGTAAAATGTAAAAATAATGTTTTTCGGGGTTGAGAAAGCTGTTGACGATACGCTATTTAACGAGAAAATAACAATTTTTTATCTATTTTCGTAGTGATAATCTTAAATGTTTCTAATTATTGAATTGAATTTATTTCAATAAAAATTTTTGATTTAAAAAGATAATATTTATGAGTTAATGATGAAAAAATTCTTAATTGAAATATTAACAAATATACTTGATTAACCCATAAAATTTAATTTCAAATAAATATAACATAAATTATTCGTGATGTAATTCTATAAAGCTAAAATAAAAATTAAAAAAAATACTTTCTTAAAAATTATTTTAATGCATTTGAAAATGAAATTAATTAAATGAGGAAAAAATATAAATTATTTTTAACTTTAAAAATTAATTTTAAAAATTATATTGATTTTAAAAGTAATAAAGTGTGTGTAGTTGGTTGTATATAAATTTAAATAATATTACAAAAGAAAAAAATAACAAATAAAATTTAATTTTTCATTCGATATAAATATACATGTAAAATTTTTAAATTTTTATTTTGAATTATTATTTAAATGTAAAACGCAGCATGGTCGTGATAATTAAATACAAAAATCACATAATTTACTTAAATATGATGAAATTTGCAAAAAGGAGTTTATTTGACTCATTAAACCTATGACTTTTTAATTAAAAAATAAAATTATGCTTTACTAGTATTCTCAAAAATTATCCATACTCTAAAATAAATATAATTTCAAGTAAAATGAAATAAACAAAAATATCTAAAACATACAAAAATAAATAAAAGATAAGAGATTGGCTAATTATATCAAAAAAATCAAACGTAAAAACGTCTTTTTATTCAAGTCTTAGGAACTATATAACGAAAAAAACAATAATCAGCTATTTTTATTCTTATAAATTTTACTTAACCAGTAAATATTAAAAAAATCGATCAATTACTATAATAAATTTTAAATTGAAACATACACTAGCAAGAATAATTAAAAATTGCTTGAGCATTGATTTCATTTAATAAACAAATAATAATAAAGAATGAAAAATTTAAAAAGTATAAATGTGTTCGTTTAAGGAATAAAATCGACCTAATGAATTATTTCGACTTATTGTCACCTATGTCTTAACACACTGTCTTGGAAGTCAAGTGTTAATAACTATGAAAATAAGAAACTATAAATTACCTATACGATCTATTTGAAATAATTATAAAATTTGATTTAAATTTTTAAAAAACAATATAATAATTCTAAAATTATTACATTTAATTAATTCAAATTACAATAGAAATTAATTAAATATATACCTTTTAAAAGAGCGTCTTTTAATCAAAAAAAAAAGAAAGAAAAAATTTACTATATAGAAAATGAGAAAAGCTAATAAAAAGCTTCTAAATTATATGTAATTACTTGCAAAACATGTAAATAATAAAATAATAATGAACAATGTAATAAATTTTATGTTCAACAAGTTTTCTTATTTTTAATAATTAAAAGATAAAATTTTAAAGTGATGATTTTCCATACAAGAAATTAAAAGATACTTTTATTGATAAGATTACTTTATATTAAAGTAATAAATGTTAATTTCTAATTTTTGAGGAAATTGAATAAACCAGTTAACATTTTTTGAAACAAAAAGAATAAAACATACAAGCGAATTGAAAGCATAAAATCATTAAATAAAACAATATATATAAAATAAAGAAAAACTGATCGAAATAAAACCATTAATTAAATAATATATTGTATAAAAAAATTTTAAAAATATATATTGAGAATAAATACAGTTGAATAAATTAAACCCAGTGCAGAAAAGAGTTTATAAAATCAAGAATGAACTAAAAACGGTAAAATAAACCATTATTATTGATTAAAAGATATTTGAAAACCCCAATTTTTGGAATATTAAAAACTTATTATAAATATCTAAATATCACTTTTATTAATAGAAATTTCAATATGTTTTACCAAAAACCGACAACAAAGAGATCGTGTAAATTGACATGAGAGTAAAAAGAAAAAGAAATATTATTCACTCTAAGCATAAAAAAGAAAATATAAATTAAAATATAAATTAAAATTAAAATGAATTAAAATGCATACACTTAGAATCACAAATTTATACAAAAATTAGTGAAAGTGCCTAAAAAAATAGATTTCAGCTAACAAGGGAACATTCCCTAATTTTTAAAATTTTAAGCATTTCTTAAAACTGTTAGCGCTTTTCGTAAAGCTGTCATCAAACTAATTTTAAAAAACTTAAAAATAGATATATTTTAAAAATTTGGTAATTTTTTCAAAATTCTTTAGAAAATTAAATTTAAATTTAACATAACGCTTGATGAAAAAATTGTAAATAAACATACTCAGAAAAAATTAGTATTTTCTGAAGTAATTTTTTAGAATAAACTATGAAAAAATATTAGGTCGAGTTTTTAACCATAGCTTTTATGAAACTCAATGAAATTTTGAAATTATTAATTTTAGTCATTAAAATGCAATTTAGCATACATTAATTGTTATATTGATAGCCCTAAAAGATTGTTCTTGAAAATTAAAAAATATTTCAAAAATTTTAAGAATTTTTCGAAATGATGGGTTGGTTACGGTGGCAGTTTTAAGTAACGCGCATGGGTGGAAGTTTTATGGCTGGCAGTTTTTAAAAAAGCACTAGAACCGAAAATTTATAAAATAATTCATTTTAAATAAAATACTGCAAATAAGAAATTTTAACTGAATACACGTTACAATTTTTAGTTAAAGTATTATAATAAAGTAAAAAGCACTATTTAAATAATTCAAATATAACAACAAATACGAGAAAATTATAGAGCCTCAGCATTTATTGTCCAGTAATTGATTTCAGATTTACAAGTATAATAAAAAAATATATTAAATTATGCGTATGATGTAGTAATTATACATTGGTAATTGCTAATTATTAAAGCATTTACCATTCGAAATAAATAAATCATAATAACTGTATCTGCTACTATCTAAAAGCAAAATAAAGTAATTAGAAAATTTTAAAAAGCAAAAGTTGATTAAAATATAAAACTATGAGTCTACGAAGTCACACAAAAATTTATAACCATACTAAATAACAAAAGGATAACCCAATATTTAAAAATTACAATTTCTAAAATGTTAGAAATTTCGGAAATATTGGAATATAAAAGTTATTATTCACACATTGAACAAGGATAAAACGAAGCAAAAAGAGCCTGAATTTAAATGAATTAATTAATGTTTGTTTGTAAAATAAAAATAAAAAGATTTTCTTTGTTATCCAATAAATTTGCTCAATTAGATAAACAATATTATAATTAAAATCATTACAATAAAAGTGCAATTAAATTATTTGTTAGTTAGAAGAAAAATAATTTTTTATTTTTGATTTGCCTTTTAAATCATATACAACAAACTGACCACTTATAAAAATATATATTAAAAAAAGAAGATTTGAATCACTGCTTGATAACAACTGAAGCTGTGCTTGGACATGAAGTAATCAAGTGTTTGCGTTGTGGAAAGAATAAAAATATAAAAAAGCTTAAAAACTGCACTTAAGATATTAAGTATAAATATTTAATATTACTGATTATTAAGCATATGGAAGTTGAAAAACAAAAAGTAAATTTAAATATAATATTGAAATTATTTGTATGGTTAGAAGTTTGTTGAGAGTTGAAAATTTAAATTTTGATTCATTTTTGAAATAAAACCTAAAATAAAATAGAATTATTATTGAATTACTTATCTTTGCATATTAAAAAGGAATAACCACTGAAAATTAGAACTAACAAAATACATAATAGATATAGTAAAAAAGGAAGACGGAGAGTGCCTTGCACTCCCTTAAAAAAATTGGAGAGGGCCCGTGGCACTCCTTAAAATGGCAATGTCAGATGTTCTCCGATCTTCAATTAAAAAATTCCGAATTGAATTGTATGAATTAAGTATTAAATTTTAAATAAATTAACAATATTTAAATAGCACAAAAATATTATATTGTAAATAATAAAATAATAATCATTGTGGACTGACTAAAAATGTATGGGAAAAACGAAAAGCATAAAAAGAAAATAATGAATTAAAAAAAGTAACCTGCTATGTTTGATTAATAGGAACATAACTATGAACAACTAAAAAGTTTATCTTAAATTAAAAATATTGCTATAAAAAATAATAATTTTGGTTAGGATCTTTGATAAAAATTTTCCTTTTCCTAGGGGTGTAATTTTTGAAATTTTTTCAGATCAATTCTTAGGTGTGTATTTTTCTTTTTTATTGTTTTTTTGCTTTATTTGTGAATATTAAAAAGAGTAATTTTTTTTAAATATCAATAAATAAATTAATTAATTAATTTGAAAATTTGAAAATTTTTTAATGAGTTAAACGATTAAAAAAACAAATTCATAAATGTATTTGTTTGAAAGATATACTCTACAGAAAATACTTATAAATAATTAAAACTACTTTAGCATTTAGAAAAAAAATTTGAATATTTATTTGTGCTTTTTGTAAAAAAGAACAATTGACGAACAAATTGGAAATTGATTTTTTAAAATATTAAAAACAGAAATTTTTATTCACAATTTTGTTCGTTAACAAATAAAAAAACAATCGGAAAACTCAATTGTAAAAGCTTAAAAAACAAAAAAATTAGAATATATTAGATAAAATAATACATTATAAAGACAATATGACTTAAATTAAAATTTTGACTACAAGCTAACTTTTTTAACACAAAATTATATCTACCGCGTTAAAAGCATCGGCTGAAGCGATTCCGTCACGAGAAATTACCAAAAATGGAATAGATAAAATAATATTTAATTTAAACATGAACAAGTATTTAAACATAGATTATTCAAAATCTGGCTGTTGAATTATTTTATAACAAAATATGATGGAAAATTGAAGAATTTTAAACATTAACAAAGCTTATTTTAGTTAAACTCCAAAACAATTTACTAAAGTATAATTGCATAATCATATTATTTCTATGAACCTTCAAAACCAAAATTACATATTAAAAATAATTTTATACGTAAGATAAATGGAAATTAATCTTTAAAATAAAATTATATGCAAATAGCTCCGGAAGCCTTACTAAACAAATAATTATTTTTGTTAATAAATGAATTTAAAAAACAAGTATCATTTACTAGAATATGCGTTTGTAATGAATAAAATAGAATGAAATAATTTGCCTTTTCCAAAAAATATTAAAAACAATAAAATTAATAATTCAAATTTAATAGAAATTAGCCGAGGGGAAAAGTTACATAAATAAAAATAATATATTATATCAATAAATCCTTAAATATTTTTTCAATTTACAATTATCAAAATTTTCATTTTTAAATATTCCCAAAAAATAATTTGTTAACATGATGACGACAAATGACAAAAATTTCCGAACACCTCAATGTCTTAAATAGAAACAATAATTCACAATTTTATTTCAGCGATTTGTAAATAAATTGCAATTTATGTTTATACGTAAATATTTTGATCTAAATTTAGGAATTGTGGCAATATGCATTCTATGGGAAGTTGTAAAAATAATGCTTGCAACATCAGTATAATTTTTAAATAAAGGTTTAAATAACAAATTTTTGAAATTAAACTTACTTGATTATTTATTAAATAAAATAATAAAAGATTAGCATTATTTGTTTTAAAAGAATAAAAGCTTTTTTTATAATTTAGAAAACAACCACTTGGTATCAATATTATCACAGAACTCTTATGCAATTCATTATATAAAAATAAAATTCAAGCTTTATACAATATTTAGAGTAAATAAAGTAAATAACAATGACTATTAAAGTGATATTTTTAATTATGCTGAAGAGTGAGGAATATGCTTATTTAAAAAAATTGTTAAATCATAATGTTAAAGAATTTACCCATTAAATTAGGTTTCAATTAGTACAAATTTAAGAACAGAAAATTTTAAAAATGACCAAAATTGAATAAGCTAATAATAAATAAACATTTTAATTTATTTTAAATTTATATTTTAATGTAAGATATTTAACAAATTTATTTAAAACAATTGAAAATCATGAGAAATATCGACAAAAAAAATCAGTTGATTATTTATTTGTTAAGAAAACAACAATTAGAAATAATAATGGGTCAATTAATACAAAATTTCATCAGTTAACGTTTTAATTTTGCTAAAAGAATATTTAGTAATCAATAAAAGGAAATAATATTATCTATTTAACATTTATAAAAAAATTTATACCAATTTAAGGCATAATACTTGGAATATAAATAATTTATTCTGGAATCTCTGCAACATTTATAACAAAATTAGCAGCGGCTTTACTTGAGCGCAAGATTCTATATGGCGGGCTGGAAGTGAGGGAAGAATGGAAATTCAAGTTTAAAAAAACTTCATGATTTAAAACAGAATCCCAGACAAACTTATTATTACTTTAATAAAATCACATTAATATTTTTAGTTGCATTTATATATTATTAATGATGAAATAACCATATAAATAACGAATTCATATTTATTTATTATGGCTGAATGCTTCTATTAAAAAAGGATAAAAACAAAATACAACCAAACCAACGAGTTCTGAATGAAGGTATGAGATTAAAAGAAATATATGAATTTTAATCATTTCTAAAAAAGTATACAATTATAAATCAATAAATTTATTTAATTTCTTTTGACACTTCTTATCTTGATTAATGTGGAAAAATTTTAAAAGATGTGAAGAATTGTAAAATGAATATGTGGAATTTAATGTTCCTTACGTTTATTTTAAAATTAATAAAAATTATTTAAAAAATTAATTTAATTCTTGAAATTGAGCACACCATTTTTTGAGGACATCAGAAAAGAAAAGGCCTCGAATTATTTAAAAGCAACTTTAGAAAACTTAATTAAAATCTAATATTTGAAAAATCAAACTTATGCGATATATTTTGTTTATTGTATTAAGCATATTTACTATTAATAAATAATTAAATAATTATGCAAATAAATAAATAATATAATTATGCGTTTTACATAATAAGTTTAAAAAAATTATAAACTACAATTATAATTATTTAAGTCTTTAATAAATAGATTTAATTTTATAATGTTAAATTGATTTTAAATTTAAAGTAAATGTACAAATAATAAAAATAAATTTATTTTCGACACCAAACATAAATTCCTAAAAATAATAAAATTTGATATTAATTTAAAATTTCGTTAATAAATATAAATATAATATATAAAATAGATCTTTTAAATTTTAGACAAAAGTAAAAATTAGGTCATTGTTTAAAAATGTATATAAGTATCATTTTATTTATGTTATCAATAAAATCTGTAATATATTAACCTGGATACTCTCTTATAAAAATTTTTCATCCCTTAAACACGAACATTTGTATGACAACAATTTATAATTGTAAAATTTTAAATGATAAATAATTCGCTTATTTATTTACTACCAACATACAAAATCTATTACCACGGGAAAAAATTCAAAAAACTAAAAAACATATATAATATAACATAAATAAATGTACCTAAAAAAGTCATTATTTCAAAACCCATACAAATTATCTACAAAAAGAAAACGCTGTTTATTTTAAAAAATAATACCGAAAAAAGTAAATATTTAAATTAAAGGAATTAAACACTCAAAATCCGTAATAAGCGCATAAAATAAAAATTGGAAATTATAAAGGGGACTGAAAAGGAAACAATGTCAATATTTAATTTAATTTACTATTAAAATGAAAGCAATAACTAGGGTTATAAATTATATGGATTAAACATATTTTTTCTGCTCATATGCTATGAAGAAAGGGGCTCAAAAATAGCATTTCTGCGTTAAAATTTTTTGATTTGGTGAAGGTTTTTAGTCCATATAAATCCAGTAAAGGTTTCTAGTCCATATAAATCCATATTTTGGGGGTTGGGAATAAATCCATATTTCGCCATTTTTGCGTTTTTAGTCAATATTTTGGCCATTTTTGGCAAATTTTCATAAGAAAAATGCAAAAAAGCAAAAAATACACCCCTAAAGATCGACTTTTTTGTAAGTTTTTAAAAATACATCCCCCCAAAAAAAAGAATTTTTTCGAAATTTCGGAATTGTGAAGCTAGAATTTAATAAAAATCGGCACTTTTTAAATGTTAAACCCATTTTTGGCTGTTTTTAGTGTATTTTTAAGTCTGTTTTAACAAATATTGAATATAAATACATTTTCGGAATTTTTTATGGTTTAAAAGATATATTTTGGCATTTTTTAGTCCATATTTTGGTCCATATTTGGCCATTTTGAGGTTTTTAGTCCATATAATTTATAACCCTAGCAATAACTAACGAAATTGAGCATAAATATTTGAAAATAATAAATTAATAAAATAAAGATTATTAACGTTATGAATTTTAGAAATGTGCACTATTAATTTCGTAATGTAAAAGAGACAAATACTGTCATTCCTAGCTGAGTTGAAACACGCCGTGAACTTCACAAGAAAAAATGCAGAAAAGTAAAATTATATATAAGGTTTTACATTAATAAACAATTAATAAATATTTTAATAAAAAATTATTATAGCAAAAGAGGTTAACTAAAAGAAATACTGGAAATGAGATAAAAATTCATATATCAAATAATATTTAAAAGCCAAACCCCAAATCATTCAAAAACAATATCTTTAAAAATATAATAATAATGAAACAGGAAAAAATGAGTAATTTTTGAAGAAATTTCTATTTAAAATTTAACAGGCAGGCTATCGAAGGAAAAATATAGCTAACCTCTTTAGTGAATTTATTAAATAAAGGTAAAAATTTTTTCGAATTATTAAACTAAAGATTTAGCTTACAATATAAGCATAATCATTCATCTTAAAATATAAAATGGATAATCAAAAGAATAATATCAGAGGAGGGTATTTTTGCAGTTGAAAATTTTTAATTATTAAATAATAAAAGTAGTATAACTGAGATATTTTTATAAACGATAAAATCGATTTAAAAAGAACAGCCAAATATAAAGCCTTTGAGAAGAAAAATTTCACTTTAATATAAAGATGTAAACAACAATGAATTAAAACAGTAGGAAATATAAGAATAATTATAAATTTACAAACTAATTAAAACCACACTAATTATAATAAAACTCTGAACAGATGGTGTGGTGTGATAAGAGACGATTGCAAATCACACTAGGAACTCCTGAAACATATAAATAAAAATTCGAATTATGAAGAAAAAAATTAAAAGAATATAAAATATTAAGTGAAAATATTTATTTACTAAATATAAGAAAACAATTATTGCGCGTAGGTTTCACATAAGATTTGTGGACCATACAATTGAAATTCTGTATAATATTTAATTAAGAAAAAAAATTTTTACAATTGCTCGATTAATTAATTTATTTAATGTAAGTTTTGGTCATTGGGAGTAGTAATTCACGCGATCACAATTGCTCGCTTGGTCTTTAAAACTCAAAAACAAGACAAATTTTATAAATGATTAAAAAAAATTACTGCAAATTTTAAAAAATCCTATTATTCTATTAATAATTTTTTCTCACATATTAACAACAAATAAAAGAAAATATATGAAAAATATATTAACACTTAAAAGAACATATAATAATTACATAAAATAAAATGCTTCAATCAAAAATAATAGCAGTTGAATAGTTTTATATAAAAAAAATAACGATGACAAACACAGAATTATCAAATTAAGTAATAAGTAAATAATATTTATTTTGTTTAAAAATCATCCTAATATAATAAAAAGAAAAAATAAACTTTAATGTAAAATATTGATTTAAAACAGTTTGAAAATTAAAATATCGACCAAAGAAAAAAAATTAAAGAAACAAAACAAAAAAGAAACTGAATGAAAATTTAAATTAATCAACAAAATGAAATTCTATTATAGCAGAAAAAATTGGATCGTATGAATATTTTTGAAAATGATAATATAAAAATGTTTAAAAGGCATTTTTTCGAAATTCATTTTGTAATAATTTTTATATAAAGACGGATAAATAATTTTCAAAATTGTCACCACATAGTGAATAAACATGAAATCTTTAAAAATATCAAAGAATTAAAGAAATATCATATAATTAAATATTAATATGAATAATTTCGCAATAAAAATTAAAAATTTTAATTAAATTTTCAATAAATAATCAAGATACCAGTAATATTTGATAGCGTAAGATTAAACATTACTATAATAATTAATATTTTTTTTATCTAATCAAAAATGATAATATTATATAAAAACAACTAATAAAACTTCTCTGTATTACATGACATTTTTTAAATATATTTGTAATCAGAATTAACTAAATAATCATAAAAGCAATCAAAACTCCCAAAAGCGAGAGATTAACAAAACGATAAATTTAATATTATTAATAAAAATAAACCATTTTGTGTCAGTCTTCGTTTTTAATACAACCGTCTGAGCGAGTTGAAAAATAAATACAATATTCATTTAAAGCTTAATTAGACAGTTTTAGATTCACCCACTTGAATTAGTGATATAAAGCCCACACCTTGAGAGGTTGTAAAATAGAATAATAAATAAATTTTATCGTTTAAAAATAATGTTTCTCCAAAAATCTTTGAATAATGAATTATATATATTATTTAATAATGACCTCAAAATACATAGAAAACATTAATGGTAAAACAATTATAAATACAAAAAATACTAATTTATAACTGCCACGAAGAAAACAAATCTAAATGCTCATCAATATTAAAAACAAAATTTATCTTAATCAAAGCAAATGTATCAATGCCTAAAAATATGATATTAAATAAAAAAATTAAAATTATTTACGTTCTTTTTGATTATCAAAAAGTATTTTTAATAAATGAAATAAATAATTTATATTTAAAGCATTAAAACTTTAAATTATGTAATTATTTAATTTTAATGTTTTTAATTTATCAATAACTAAATTAAAATATAATAAAGACCAATACGAATATAAATGAAAACATTTGAGATCGCAAAAGAGTTTGTTTGAGAAATCAGAAGACTCTCCAGAATACAACCCAAAAAGCAAGGAATAAAAATGACTATGTTTGTAAATATTGAAAAATAAAATTAAAGATATGTTAATTTGATTTATACAAAAAAATTTTCAAGAAACCCAATGAATCGTTGTTATGAAAAGCTAAATTAAACTAAAAATTGAAAATGCAAATATATCAAAAAGTTTATTCACGAAAGATTAACTCATTTAATAAAATAAAAACATATGAAAAAAACTAAAAATGCAAAATACTAAAAACGCATTTTGGGAAAAATCATACAAAGACGGGTAAATAAAATATTTATTTAAAACCATCAATAAATAGCGAATAAACATATAACTCATTATACACGAAATAAGAGAACAAATAAAATATCTATCATACATATTCGCACAAATAAAATAATTTAAAAAAAATTAACTTTTATTTGAAATAATCTTTTTAATAGATAAATAATTCAATTTTTTGAGAATTTTTAGATGAATATTAATGAATTAATTGAAATAATTTAAAAAACGTTAAAATAAAGCAAATCAAATATTGTTTAATATAATAAATTCTCACCTTCTGAGAAATAATTATCGAGGCGAATAATGAAAATTAAATTTTGCTAAAATACTTATACCATAAACTTAATAATTAACATGTTTTAATTGTATTTAATATTATATGAAAGGTCAATTAACTTAAAAGCGAAAACCTTATTTATCCTATAATCTAATAATATTTTGCTTATTCATCAAAAGGAAAAGTTAAGGACTTGAAAAGAAAATAGAGGAGGTCGAGTTCTTAAATGCTTTTTTATAATAATATTAACTATGGTTCAATGAATAAATTAAAAAAATTAATGGAATTGTTAATGTAATATCCAAATATTTTCAAATAATTCTTAAATACCTCTTTATACCGGCTAAAAATTTGGAAAATTGGTAAGTATATAGTATGATATTAATGGTTTTAATTATTTATTTAAGACAATCGATGACAAAAATATTGGAATGAAGGGTTTAATAGTAAATATATAAATGTCTTTGATGGCTTCAACAATGTTTATTTTGTTATATTTCACTATGTGATTTTTTAAGAATCCTGCTGATTGTGAGCGGTGATGGTGAATCTCATCTCTCACGCATTTAAAAAAATTAAATGTTTGAAAAAATGCGGAGGCATACTGACGATCATTTAGCGAAATATTAAAGCCCGCTGGCACTCTTATAGCAATTAATTTAAATGATTATTTATTTTATACGTTGGTTATTATTGAGAATATTTTTTATTATATTATAAGTGTCATTATGTTGTAACATTTTAATTCATTGATTGGTCATTCTTGTTAACTAAATCACACATGTCAGGCTGTAAAGTTTTTTTATTAACATTCTTTACTTTTTTTAAATGTTGAGCTTTTTTAATCTTTCTAAAACATAATTTTGTTAATTATCGATGAATTTTTGTGTTTTGCATTACTATTTAATAAAAATCCTTTTTTCTTAAAATAACATTGGGATTGAATATTTAAATTTGGTTGATTTATTTAAAGATAATTTATTATAATATTTGTCCAATTTTCCTATAGAGAATTAGTGATTATATGTTTATGCATTTAATTCATTTACATTTTTATTTCGTTTAAATATTTATATTTAACTGTTTAAATTATTAATGTCCACTGTTGGGGCTTTCTTTTTATTAATTGTTTGGTTTAAATATTATTTTTAATTTATATTTTTTATTTAGAGTTTCTTTTTTTATGCTTAGAGTCAAAAAGATTTTTTTCATTCTCATGTCCAGCTGACTTGGTTTATGTTCGGTTTAGCTAAAGATATTAAAAGTGCTATTAATAAAAATGATGTTTGATATTCATTATATGTTTTTAATTTTCCAAAAATTAGTTTTTGAAATAACTTTTAATCAATTATAATGGTAAGTTTTTGCAGTATTTAGTTAATTTTTGACTTTATGCAAATTATTATTTATATTTAAAAATTAATTTAAGTAAAATAATACTGTACAAAATGGTTTAAATTATTCAAATTAAGTTACTAATATTTAAATTGAACAAAAAATAGTTCATTTTGCACATAAATATAAAAATAAGTTAAACATTGGTATATTTATTAAAGTTCTTATTTTGAATTACATATTTCTGTTTGGGATCAAAATTCATGTCGTATTGAGTTTTACTATATTTTTAAAGAAACTCGGATCGTTGTAAGCCGCCACATTTGGTTTTATAGCAGTCTTTTTTGTTATCATTTTTTCACTAAAATTTAATTAATTTATTTAGTAAATTAAATATTATTCTCAGTATTACTGCTTTTAAATTAATGCGTTTTGCTTGATGTAATTTTAATTAGAAATTATTATTTTTTTCTTATCAATTATTTACCTTTTAAAACTTTAATAACAATAGTCAAATACATAATCATGGACAATCGCCGAATATGTAAATGTGAATTTCATAAATACTTATTTTGCTTTTTAATGAAATTGCGAATATGGATAAATTGGATTTGTTATATATATATTTTTCATTGTTTAACAATTTTATTTTTTTTCTTTAACTTTTTATATTATATGATGTCTTTGTATTATTTGTAGCGAGATTAATTTTATTTTAATTATTATAAATGGTGCCAAATTAAATATTTGTATTCATTTTAGGTTTATTAGATGTATTTTTCCATGAAGAATTTATTTTAATTTCAATCAAAAGGATTATTTTTCGTTTTATAATTTATCCATCCTTATCGCATCTGCTGCATAAATTATTCTTCTGTCTTTTTTATCTTTGGATTTAAAATATTAATAGCCACTCCAATAATACCGAATACCTTGCATAACACATGAAACAGTGATGCTATGGCTTTTTTATTTGCCAATTTTCGATTATCCGATGATACCATAAATTTTTTCGTATTTAAATTAATTCTGGTTTAATGCTTTTATGTATTTTTTTTCATTTCTTTTTAATTGCTAATAAACTTATCGAACAAAGCACGAAGGTCTGTTCCACGAGAGGAAGGTTTTTCAAAAAATTATTTGTTGTATTTTAGTTTCAATTTATTATTTGTAATAAAAAAGATGCTTTTTTAGATTTAATAGATATTCTTTACTACATTTGAACAAATTTGATTTAAATTATCAGTTGAGTTTTATATGATTTATTCGCAACATTTATTATATGAAATTTAATTTTAATTCATTTTTCCTCTTTTTTTAAATTTATTTCTGAAATTGTATTAATCAGTTTGGTAAATTGCATTAAACACTTCATATTTTCCTTTTATATGTCTTATTTTAAAATACATTGACTTGAAAATAATTTTATAAATTTAAAATATTTGAATTTTCAAAATAAAATTACAAAAAGTTTTGTTTCACTTGGTACGTAGAGAAAATTAAATATTTTTTAAATATTACTATAAATCAAATGGAAATTTTTTGAAAGAAAATTATTCATAACTTAGCACATCAAATTTTATAATCTTGATATTATTCGATAGCCCGAAGAGTTTTTTTATTATCCTACAAAATTTCAAAAAAATTCGTTGAGTTTATAAAAAGTTATAAGCTGAGAAGCTCAAAAAACCATGTTTTTTCAACATTTTTAGTCATAATATTCTTTGAACTTAACAAAATTTTTTGAAATTTTGTATACTGATAGAATCACTTAGGGCTATCGAATAATATCAAGATTTTCAAATTTGGATGCTTTTGAGCAAAGTTACCTCAAAAAATATTTTCATTTGATGGTTTTTGACTAACGTCATAGCACCTTCGAATTTTATTTTGAAAATTTTTTCCAAAAATCACAATGTCTAATTTAAGTCCTTTCATTTGTTCCTTTCTTGATAAATGGCAGATTTTTTGTTGAGCCAATGACTTCAAGTTCGTTTTATCATGGTCCAAGAATATTTATACAATTTGCCATTATAAATATTTAATTTTTATTCAACTTACTATAAATTTTCATTATTTTACTCTCATTTTGAAAATATAATCAGTCTATTCCTTAAGAAAATTATTTTGCGTATTATTAGTGTTTTATATTTATTTATTTGTGATAATAATGAAAATTTTTTGAATTTTTTTAATAATTCAGCTGAACATTTTTTCGTGTATTTCGTGGTGACTTTTCTTTTTGCCAAAAATCTATTACTTCTTTTAAAAAGCAGATTTAGTTTTTGAATATTTGCATTATTTAATCTATTAGAATTTAATTAAAAATCAAAATTAAATCACATATTTCTACTAATATTCGTTATTGAATATATTTTTTTATATGCATAACAAGTTTTCTTTAGAGATTTATATTCTAATTTTGCTTTTATATTTTTATAGTTTTTACTTTTTTTTAAATTTTTATTCATAAATTGTTACAAAATTTTTTATTTGAATTGTGATCTTAATAAATACAATAAGGAAAAAATTTTAGATTGCTAAATCTATAAAGTTATTTCTGAAAATTTTTCATATAATTTCTTAGGGGTATATTTTCCCGATTTTGTTGAATTTTTATTGCAACTTTCGGAAAAAAAAACGCCAAAAAGGCAACAAAACGGCAAAATGCAAAAAAGGCATTTAAGGCACGAAAACCGCAAAAAAAGGCAAAAAAAGGCATAATAAAAGTCAAAGTAGAAGCCTCAAACCAAGTGGAAAACTCGTTTTTTATGCTTAATACAAAAATTCTAACAACCGAACTTGTGAAGAAAAAAAATAAATTCACGTGGAGAATATGACATAAAAAAGTTCTTTAAGTAAGCTTGAAATCAGTACTAATTACTGTTTCTAAGATCAGAAAAAACATCAAAACGAGGGTTATTAGAAATCGTTGATTTCAAATAAAAAAAATTCCGCTATGAGTCAAAATGAAAATGGATTAATTTAGACAAATAACAAAATTAACTAGGATTATTCATTTATTAGATATGTAAAGCCAATTTTATTACGATATATATAAAAAAAGTTATGGGTCTATGAAATGTGGGGATATCCCTATGACACGCAACTTGGAAAATTTTTTCGGGCAATAATTTATAAAATTAATAATGGTTTAAAAAGGCATTGCGTCAAAATTCTTTTATAATTATTATTATTCTGTTATTTGATCTTTAATTATCAGCCTTTTATTGATACTGTTATTTCATTTATTATTAAATTTTTATTAATATTTTAATTTTATTTTATAATGAAATAAAAACAATCTTGTTAAAAAAGAGATGTTGCAAATTGTGGAGCTAGGTGTATGTTAATGCCGTTAATATTTAAAACGAAACGCTAATATTTGTTAGCATAGCGAAAATACCCGTTTTTATTACCCTGGTTAGACATTTATATTAAGATTTATTTTAATTCCATTAAATAATATTAAAATACCAAATTGTAATTTTTTATTTAAAATACATTTCCGATTTTTATATCTTTTTAAGCAAAATTTTAATTTTTAATATTTATTAATAGAATATTTTTACATAAATTGGTTGATATCGTCATTTATCATCTATTTATTTATTCAATTTATTGCATTATATTTTATTAATTATTATTTTAATATTATTATTTCTTTATCTTTTTATGAAAAGATTGTTTTTATAAGGATTTTTTATTTTTTAATGCATCAAAAATCGACACAATCCCAAATTTCATTATTGCGCGTTGTTCTGTTATCACTTATGATTAGTATTTTATTTAGTGTAAATATTTAATTAATTAATTAGTTTAATAAATGATATTCCATTGAAATTATGATTTTTTATAAAGAGATTTCAAAATAAAAATTACTAATAATTTAGATTATTTGGCATAATTCATTGACAATTTACGCATTAAGATTTATATATATATTTCTGAAACGATATTTATCATATTGTTATTAATAACATACAAGAATATTGATATAAAATAAATTTGTATAACTTATTCATTATAATTAATGTAAAAATGATTGCATTTTCTTTTTTATTGCCATTAAAATCATTCAAAATAATTTTTTTTTCATTATACAAGTTTTAAAACCTGCACGCTGTTGCGACTTAATTCATCAAAGTGTTGAAGCCTTTTTAAATAGATTTTCAATTTCTAGTGGTAAATATGTTTTAAATAAAAATTATTTGTTAACAATTTAGTTAGAAGAGCCGTTATTTTTAAAGTGTGTTTAACAAGCATTATATTATATAATATTGAATTTTAAGCAATGAAAAATTGTAATTTTAAGAGAAATTTATGTTTTAATCTGAATTCTTCATTGCTCCGTATGCTTAATTTATATTTGCTAATTGATTTTTAACATTATTTATTTATTTTTGTTGAATTAATTTCTTAATTTCATTTAAATTGTAATTCAGCTACCAAATTATTTAATTGTTTTAAATAATATTTATTTAATTTATTTTTTATTTATTTAATTTTTATTTTTATAAATTTTTTTATGGAATATTCTATTATAAATAAATGAAATAGTATGTTATTATTATTATTATTATTTTTGTCGTATTCAGAATTATTAATATGACGATCAAATATTATTTTTTACTTACTTTTCATTTATATTATGGTAAATTTATGTATAAAAACTTTTAGCTGGGATATTTCGTTATCAAATATCTCAATATTCTTGATTTTATTTTATTTTTCTTGAAATTTTTATTTTCTATATTTATTAGGTATATCATTTTTTCGAATATTAAACATTTTTTAGTAAATATGTCAATGTATAGGTTGTAAACATTCAAATAAAATAAATTTTGTTTCTTGCTGGAAATAATATTTTTTACCCTAATGAAGTGTTTTAATTACACCCATTTTGATGGATTTTTGAAACATAATCAAATTTGTTTTAAATTATTTTAAATTCAATTTAACGTAAAATATATCTTTTGAAAATAAATAATTTTTTAAGTTCATCTGTCTCTATCATTTTTTAAATAATTATAATAAATTTATTTTTTGATTTCAAATTTTTTCCTGCTATTGTAATTGACAACTTTGTCTTAGAATTTATGATTAAAAAGTTTTAATTTAAACTCAGTTTTACTAAGCTTGTTAGTCGTATATCTCGTCTCATTGTCTTGACTTACTAAGACTTTTTTATTTATAAAATTTATCCTATTTTTGTAAATCAATTAAAACCTTATATTTTAAAGTTAAATATATAACAAATTAATTTTCAATAATAATTGTCAAAATTATTTTAGCATATTTTATTTGCTTTAGTTGAACGATTGTCAACTAAATCGTCTAGTCCAGTGCAAAAAGTAATTTTGTTTTCATTCATGCTCTTTACTTTTTTAAAAGTTTTTGTTTTAAAGTTTTTGAGCTTTATAAAATTATTTTTGTAAATTTGGTAGTAATTTTTATGTTTACCATTATTTATGTAATAAGGAATTTTTTATTAGTAAAATATATGTAATTATACAAATATGCTATTGTTTTGTTTTTTAATTATAAATATAGCTCATACATTCTTATATTTAAAAGGAACAAGAAATAAAATTTTTTTGATTACATATGCCGAATAAAGTGTTCAATTTATTTTTCTCTATTGGTTAAAAACTCCATGGATTAAATCATTTTCCTTTGAAGCAAAATTTTTTTAAATTTTATTAACTCTTTATAGCATATTATTGTATTATTTTATTGTTTTCTTTATTCGATATGCCTAAATATTTTAAATTAAAAGCACACTTATGCTTCAGTATAAAAATTTAAAAAAAAATTTCAACATTACTCCTTTAAAAATTAAGGTTTTCTTTCTATGTATTATTAGTTGGAAATATAATATTAATAATATTTTGAATGTAATCGAATTAAATTTCCTTCAATCATACAAATTAAAAAAGATCTATTTTTTGTAAAGTAATTGTTATGCATTCATTTATTTTATTTTCAAATATTTTTTTATTTCTTGTATCTTCTCTGTAAATTGATTGCTCAATATTTGCATTCTTATGTAGAAAAATGCTAAATATCTTTATATTCTAAAAAAATTTTTGAATTTTTATTTAATATTTACAATTTAATTCATACATTTGTGTAATTCATGATCATGTGTTATAATTGTCCGATAGTTGTAATACTTTTTTTTATGAACATGGTTTGTTATATCGAGGTTTCTTCTATAATCTAACGCGAAAACAATTGCATCGTATAAATTAATTTTGATTTTCTTTCTCATACATAAAATTTTATTTGCATCTAATATCTTATACATATCCTTTTTATGAGTGCTATTGAATATTTATTTGAGAATTCATTTAAATGTCATTATGTATAATGATTTTTTCATTTAATTTTTTATTACTACTATAGGTAGTTTCATAATTTTAATAGAAGCAATTTCTCATATTTTTATTTCATGAATATGAGATTTGTTGAAATTCCTTTCTTTTTAAGTAATTAATAAGAATTTAGTTCATCTTATTTTTAATTTATTATATTTTAAAGAAAAATTGCAATTTTTATTAATTATTATACTGCTGAAGGAATAGAATTTTTCCAGAGGGGTTAAATTATTATTTTTATAATTTAAACTGGTAAATTATTTCAATATATTTGATTTTATTGTTTTTTAAATTAGATGTATTGTTTCTTATTATTTATTACTTTAAAAAAATTGTTTTCTCGTCCACACCGAACAATTCTTTACTATTTCAGTTCAGTTCGTTAATTTTTTTATTATAAGAAAAATAATTTTTTATAAAACATATTTGAAAGAAAGATCTTAATGTTTTGTGCCGGGTAGGAGCAATTGTTGTGGAAAGGTTGTCAGATACAATTAATACATTCATCTTTAATATAATTGTTACAAAGATGCCTATTGCTGTTGTAATGAAGCTTTAATTATATTTTCATTTTATTTTTTTGGCATAATTCTTTTATTCGCAAGTAACGGTAGCATTGATTTACATTATTACGTAAGCTTATTAACTGATTTGATGTAGTTCTTTTTGCACTAATAAACTGTCTTTGATTTTTTTCTTTATTGATATTACCAATTTTATTGAAAATATGCTTGTTAATTATTAATTTTTTTTAATAAAATTTTTCCATTAAAAATTTTTATTATCTTAAGCATAAATTTTTACTTTGTGTTTATTTCTTTTGTTTTTATATCGCGATCAAGCGATACCCCGCTTGTAGTTTAACATTTGACAGGGGATATTTAGTCACAGTATTTTAATCACACAGAGTTGGTTATAATTGAAAAAGTACGGCCTTGTTTTTTCTATTTTAATAAAAGTTTTGACTTTTTAGGTAAGTAGAATAATTATAAGAAGTATTTTAATTTTATTAATATATTCCATAATAATATATTTTATTGAAAAAAGTTTGAAAATATTTTTCAATTTACGATACTAAATGGTCTGCCTCTTTAATAATTATTCTTTCTTTTTTCCTGTATATCCAACGAGATTTGAGATAATTGAGTGCTTTAATAAAGCTATTCAAGATCAGTGGTGTTAATAGTGCCATAATATTTCAATTTATAGCCCCAGTAAGATGCATTAATTGTTTTTACATAATAACTATAAATGTTAATTATTTTATATAATAAAACCTGGTATCTTTTATTCAATTGCTCTTTTTCTATGAAAAAAATTGAATTGAATTTATTTTATTTTCGTTGGCACAAACTTTCAAAAAACACCACTCTCATTTTGGCGAATTATTTCTTTGTCTCTGTTCATAGAAATTCGAATTTTTCACAACGAATATTACCTATATATTTTTTGTGATTCAATGATACGTTCACCCTAGAATTTGAGCATTTAGATCGTTTCACCTGAAGAAATTGTTTGAATTTTGGAAAGTGATGTATAATGCAACAAGAATAAAATTATTTAATGAAATTAAATATTTTCAATTTTGTAAAGCAAACAACAAATTTTTTTAATCCTTCCCTCCCTAGATTTTTTTAAAAAATATCGAATATTACAGTGGTGGGCTACAAAATCAGGTTGAACATTGATCGAATTTCACATGAATATTTCATTTATTTGTTGAGATTAATTGGAAACACCATTTTCGTTGTCAAGCAATTCATAATATAAAATGTATTATTGTTATTATCAAGGTGAGAAATTATATATAATGAATTCTTTATTATATTTTATATTGATCCCATTTATTAAGAAAATTCTGTGCATTTTAGAAATTATAATTTAAATTGTCCTCGTTTTTTAATTTTTTTTTTTCTTGCTCCACAATCTCAGTTTTTTTTTCTCGACGTCCGACTTTTTTTGTATTTAATTTTGCTTAATATAATTAATTTTACAATTAAGAAATAAATTTTTCGCTTTTATTTAATGTAAAAAATTTGGATGTTTCATTTTAGTAAATGAATATTAATACATATTTTGTCATTAACAAATACCTAATTAAAAAAGTTTTTCCATTTATCGTTTTTATGTATCACTTAATTAAAATATTTTTTTATATAATTAATACATAAATATGAAAAATATTCGAAAGAATCCTCCTTAAAATTGCACGCCTTGAACAATAAATACATAATTTATATAACCCATTGAATTGATTACTGCATGGCAATTATATTTAGAAAAAAGGAAAGGAGTACAACTGGAACAGAAATTAATTCTTATAATTTAATCTGTTATTTTATAAATATTCAAAATTATCTTCCGTATTAAATTTAATCTTTTTATTCTTAAGTCAAAATTATAAGGAATTTATATGTTGTTCTTATTGTAATAATCTTTCTTATATGAATATTGAGTTAACAATTTATTTTATACAAAAAACAAATAAAGTATTAATGTAAATCAAATAAAGTATTAATGTAAATATTTTTACTAAACTAATTAGAAGTCATATTATCATAAGAAATGATGCCTCAGAATCCCCAATCACACAGGGATTTTGAGGCCTTAAACGATTCAAAAGTAAAATCTGATTACATATTCATGACCAGCGTCATAAAATACCCCTAAGGACATATTTATGGAAGATTTTGGGTAAAAAAAATTTTTAACTCAAAAACTATGTGCACCCACCCCCCTTTGGTCCCAGATCCCAAAATCACTTTTATTTTTACAACATTCTGAAAAATTAGATTAAAGCCAAATAAAAATTATATTATAGAGCAAAAAATTGAGGATTTTTGTAGTATTCTATCTTTCAAGAATATCTTTTCAGAACCGAGTACTGAATTTTTTTCTGAATTTTCGAATTTTTTCAGAATTTCTGGAATAACTTTTTTTATTTTTGATATAGAAATATCAAATAAATCAGATAAAATTCTCCTGATTTTTGCTATTTTTAAAGCTTTATTCTATGAAAATTGGCCTACCCTGAGGTTAGTTATGAATTTTCGAAAATTAGCCCAAAATAAAGTTTCGAAGCGAAGGTGCAAATTCAAATATTTTATGATTTCCAATTTATCCTATCTGACCAAAACAAAACTAAAGCTGATAACTCATGATTAAAAAGTTTATTTGGTCAAAAAATATTAAATTACAATCTTTTAACCAAACCGGGGAAGAAATTATTAATTTTTGTATCAAAGGAACCCAATTTGTCTAAGGGTAACTAATTAAATGACATAATTTTTTTTCGAATGAACTAATTATTGACGATCATATTAAGCATTTGTGCGGTTTTAAAAACAACTTAGTTATTTATTTCGATATTAAACTTTTAATAAAATTAAATTGTTAAAATACCATGCTTATGTTAAGGTGTGACATGCATACATTCAATTTTGGGTCAACCATTATTTATTTCATATGAAATTTTATTAATTATTGCATCACAGTTTTAATTGTATTGGTTTTCTTGCATTTTAGAAATTATCAATTATATTTATCGAAAATATTGTTCGTTAATAGACAGACTCTTGAAGAAAATATTGACGGATTAGTGCTATTTTTTATTCACCACATATATATTATAATTATTTATTTCTTAGCTTTTTTTAGTTTTCATTATTTTTTTGTAGAATTCCCGATTAGATAACCGTGAAAATTTTGTATTGTTTTTATGATATATTTAACATTTCGAAAATATTAAATTTAATAATTTATTATATTACTTATTTTTCTTATCCTAATTCTTTTACCTATATTAAATTGACTTTTAAATGAAACCCTTCTATTATTATTTTTTTAGTACATGAAAAATTTTCGATAATATGTTTTTGGTTGTTTTATAAATTACATAGGAAAAGAAAGAGGGAAAGGAAAGCTGAATTGATGGCTGGGAATCCGGGGTGCCGCGTCGTTGCGCGAAAACCGCAAAAATTCTATAATTAATTTATTTAAATGTTATTAAGCAAATTAATCAAACAAATTATCTTAAAATTATAAATAAAAGTTGATTTATATTCTCTTGCTTAGTCAATTCAGCAATAGGGTTATCCAAATTTTTTTGCGAATTTGACCTCTTGGGTAAAAAAAATTAATCTATGAATGTTATACCTATATTTTATTACTTGAGATAAATTTGCTTAATAATATTTTTAAAAATAAATTATAAAATAATTTTATTTGATTAATTTGCTTAATAACATTTAAATAAATTAATTATAAAATTTTTGCGGTTTACGCAACGCCTTTTTTTGCGGTTTTCGCAAAATACCCATTTTTGCGGGTTTCGCGCAACGACGCGGCACCGAATCCGGGCCATGAACTCATATCTCCCAGATTCCAAGCCCAAATTCGTCAGCGATATGATGGTCAGTGCTTAATATTTTAATGTTTCAATGAAACTTTTAGTATAAAAATCATCTAAGAAAATTCATAAATCAATAAAAATATATTTTAAAGAAAAAATAAAATAAAAAAAATAACTTTAACATATCTTTAACATATTTTTTATCTAATAAAATATGATAGATTATTTTATGAAAAAAAGAATGATTTTTAATCCTAAGTTTTTTTTATTATTTAAATAGGAATTTAAAATATCATCATTATATAGTTCTCAAAGTAATGTAAATAAATCATAATAATTTTTTACGGTGCAAATATATTTTCTTTTCTTTTATCGTATAAACAATTTATGTATCGTTTTTTACTTTATTATTTTAGTTTAATATTAATTTTTTTAGCTGGAATTTTTATGAATGGTATAACACTAATTATTTGCGTGAGCACAAAATGATAAAAACTTCGTCCTTTTGAATCCCTAAATTTATGTTTTATCAGGTCGTAATTACTTTTATTTATTTTTATTATAAAATTATTTTATTATTTTTTCTAATAAAAAATTTTAAATTTTTTCTTAAATTTTTGAAAATTTACTATTTACAGTTTGCATTCAATGTTTACAATTATTATTCAAATAATTTGCCTACATAGAAAGTTTTTTAATTAAAGAATTGTTAAATAAATAATACTCTTTTGATAAAAAATAAATAAACAATTTTGACAAATGAATAAGTGTTAAAGTATTGTTCACTGAAAACGATTTCATGTTTATTATTTAAATCGGGGATTTAAAAAATATATAATATAATTCAAAATTTAAAATTTCAAAATTATTCTTTAAATTAAATAAGTAAATCGGTGTGATAAAACAAACTTTTTGCAACCGACGTGCCGAATATTTGGAATTCATTATTTTTGTCCTTATAATTTCTTATGTTTAGCATTTAGATAGTAGCAGATATTAAGTTATGTGAATATTTATTCGTGTGTTTGAATTATCTAATTGTTTTATTTATTTATATATTTTAAATTTTTCATAAGTTATTTATTCTTGTTTGATTTAATAATTTACATTATTATATTTTGATGTAAATAATACTTTCATTTTAAAGGGTGGTATCAACAGTCATTTCGAGTTCATGTAGACTGTTTGTGGCCGGCTGGTAAGGTTGGCAATATGCAAGGAAAAATGCCATAAATAAATGTGCCTGCCCGCCTTTTGGCAATGTCTGTCCACTTTTTAGTCTATGTAGCCAGCAAAATTTTATAATAAATAAGATAATTAAATAGTTTTTAAATCACTTCTTATGATGGTGTATATAATTAAATATTGGAATATATATTTTTGAAAACAAAAATAAATTAATTTTATTTCTACTTCTTATATTTTTAAATTCTGACAATAATTTTGGATTGTTTTGTCTATTTTTTTTTTGCAAAATAGAATATTCTGCTAAACGGTATTTTCAACATTTTTCAGCTTTTTAAAATTTTTATTTTATAAATTATCTATTGGTTTTATCTCATCCATTAATTATTTAATGAACCTTGTTTATTACTAAAATAAATGTAATTTCAACACTCAAAAATTTCCAAAATTCATTTGGTCACCTTTATTTTAAAAGTTACGAAAATTCATCTGGTTGCTTCTCGCAGGGATTTTAATTATAGTGGCGCATTTTTTTTGTATATTTTAAAAAATTTTATTTAGGTTAATTTTTGTGCATTTTTTGATTTCAAACTCGATCGTTCGTATATTCACCAATTATCAACGCTTGACAGCCAATTTAACAAAGTTATTAAAGAATTATAAAGTATTTAAAAGTTCATTTTTATTAATAATTTCTTTTTATATGCCTTTTTTTATAAAAATATTAATTAAGGTTATAATTTATTAAATGCATAATGAATCCATTAAATAAAAATTATTTTTGAAAAACTTATTTGAAAATCTGGTTATATTTCCTAATCAAAAAATAAGAATCAATACATGATAATACTTAATTATTTACAAACAAAAAAATTAATTTATCAAAAATTTGTATTTAGACTTGCTAAATAGTCTCTAAATTATTTTTATTTATTAATTCATTATAAATTATACTGTAATTATTTTCAAATAGTTAAATTGTAAGTTTGTTCCGTTTCTTTTATTCATAATCTAATAAAATTCTTGAGTGCTTCGTAATTAATAAGATTCCAAATCATAATTATAATATTAATTCTTAATCTTCTATTTTATTAATTCCTTATTTTTTCAATTATTTCGCACTGTTGAAAATTTTTGCTATTGTCCATAACATTTAAATTATTTTTATCCTTTTTATACATTATATTTTATTAATATTTTTTATTTTTCTTTTTCTTATATTTTACTTAAAATTAACTTTTTTTTAAGTTTATCGTATATTTTACTTTTTTAAATTGTTTATTTTATATAATTATATTTTTCATTTTTCACATTCAAAATTAAATAAAATAATTTTTCCTATAATGTTTGAAAGAAAATTATTAAATTTTGATATAAAATATTAAAGTCTGCATTTGAATTTTTTTAACAAAAGAACATTATTATTATATTTAAAATAAATGCATAATTATTTATATAATAGATACTATGATATTCTTAAATTTCTTTATTAAAAAAGAAACTTTATTAAGTAAATATTATATTATATATCTGTTAATATTAAAATATTTTGTTATATCAAAAATAACATTAAAATAAATCGAACAATTGTTAACTAGCCATTAATAAAGGTGATTAAATTTAATATATGATTTAAAAAAATAAATAAAAATTTTCAACTATCGTATTACATTAGAATTTTTAAAATTTATGAAATAAATAAACAGCATTTATGATGAAGTTAAATTTTGGGTGAAAAGGTGAAAAGTTTGATTTTCTTAATTTTAGAAGAATATTAGCTCAATGCAATACTTAGAATAATTTTCGTTTTAACATAGGTTCATGTTTTAGGAACAAAGCAAAAACTCTATTTATATTTAATTTTATTTGATCTTTTAATTTATAACCATTTTTACTTTCTTTTTTTCTCATGAATTTATTATAAAAAATCTTTTTCTATATTTTTCAAAAAAATTTTCCGTAATGCGATTTGGTATGTCCGCTTTATTTAAAATGTGCGTTTGGCCATCTTGGCATTATTACTTTAAGTTGATCTTCATATTTATGCAAGTTGTTTTTATTTTTTAATTTATATTTGTATGTAGTTAAATTCAGATTTTTACAAACTTTATTTTACTTCTTTTCTGAAACAAAAAAAAAACTAAATAAATATTTTCTTTATTTTTGTGTTTATGGTTGGTGATGCATTAAGATTTTTATTTTACACCTTATTATATTAGCAGATTAGAGTAAAAATTTTTTAGATGTAAAATTGTAAATTATTTTTTATTTGATTTTAAAATTTTTCATTTTTACGTGTTTTTAGAAGATTATATTTGTTTTTTTTATATTTCAGAATAGTATTTTTGCAAAAATGTGTTGTAATGTTATTTATATAAATATTTAAAATAGAGATTTGATTCATTTTGATTTGTTAAATAAATTATTTTATTCGTACTTTCAAATTCATTTTTTAATTTAATAAAAATGCAATGAGTTGTTTTATCTGTAAATATTAATTTAACCAACTTCAAACAATTTAGGTATTTATATTTTATGATTCTCAGATAAAAATTTTCGTGCTTATTTATTTATTTTTCATTATTGTCAATTGAATTACTAGACACGTGGTTAATTATTTATGTTCTAAGTATAATTTCTAATAGTGCTTTAGTTTTAGGTTTTTGGTTATTTTCTTGAATATTAAATGTAATTTATAAAATGAACTTACAATCGTCTTGTAAAAAACGTAAAAAGATTACCGTTTTGCCCATCACATGACCGACCATATCTTTCATTCAAATTTTTCAAAATTATTTTTTATGGTGAGTTACGAAGTTTAGCTCTTTTTGAAAACAATGCAATAATCTTCAAATTTCAATCAATTTATCAGTTTTCGTTTTATAAATATTTGGTCATTTTTATAAAACATTTAGTTCTACTAATAATAAAATTTACTCGATTTTTGCGTTTTCCATTCTTTTAATTATGTTTAAGGTTAAATTCGAAGAAATTTTAATCAATTTTTGCAGTTTTTCCTTTTCATTATGAAAAAATAAATTAATATATATTTAATGATTTTAAATTATTGAATGTTTTATTATATTGTTTTATTTTTCCTCTTTTTAAAACATTTTTTTTTAATTTTTGAATGGAAATTTGGATTATTAAAAAATTTTTATACGCTTCTAATTAATTATAAATTGTTGCATATATCAATTACTTTTTTGTAGCTTCTCAATAAAATTTTATTTTTAATATGCTCTTTGAATTTTCTTTCAATTTTTTTAAAAGGTTTGTGATCAAAGCATGTAACCATTCCCATAAAATAACCAATGCGTCATTCAATGCCTTCATTTAGTGAATATTTTAAGATATTTATTTTTTAAATTTTCATTAAATTCCTGAACTATTTTGTAACATTACAATTTATTTTCAATCAGTTGTATTTATTATCAAAGGTAGGTGCTTCGAATTTTAGTTCTTTTTGAAAACAATGTAATAATCATAATTAATTACATTTTTAAGAGAGTTTTTAACCATTCAATTTTGTTGATTTATTATGCCAAATGCGATCGGATTCTAACAAATAAGTGCATTAAAGGCCCTTTGATTTTGTTTTATTTGGTTTCTAAAATGAATTATTATTTATTAGATATATTTAATTTAATCCTAATCCAATTCATGTAGTTTTACTTACCGATTTATTTCATATTAAATCAATAAATATTCGCATATACTGTTATTAAAATTAATTTTTTAAGATTTCTTAGTATATTAAAATTAATTTTATAATCGAATCTATAATATTTTTAATTAATATGTAAGATAAGAAATATTTTATCATATTATTTTTAAACTTGAAGCAAATTCACATTAGACTGGCGCAATAATATTTTAGAAATATCAATCATTGAGGGTTTCTTTTTATTAATTTTTTAATATTAATTGATAAATGTTTTTATTCCTAATTTTTTTTGTTTTTATTATGTAACAACTCGATTTTAAATGATAATTGAAATGTCAAATTGATAAGAATTAATTAATTAATATTTTTGAAATTGTTTGAAAACATTTATTTTGCTGTTTTATATATTTCTATTTCTCATCTGATCTTATTTATAATTGATTTTTAACATAAATTTTATTATATAGTTTATGTTTTTTAAAATTCCTTTTTAATAATTATATGCTTTGTGTCGGGTCTGACAACAACGGCCTTCGCAAAGAGCCGTAGCCTATCATTATGAATGAAATAAAAATGTTTCTTTTATTTTTCTAATTGAACATCCGTTTTATTTACAGTTTTTATTTCAGTTTTATTTATAATTGTTATCCAAGAAATGTTTTAGGTTTTCGTTGAATTAATTTGAAAGAGTTAAAAGTTTATATTTGGATTTATATTTGGATATAATTAACGAATTTTACTTATTTCATTTAAGACAACAAAAAATAACAGGGTTAAAAATATATAAAAAATTATGAAAAACGGTTTCATGGCTAAAAAACTAGTTTAAAAAAAATTTTTTTTTTATTGTACTATTGTTAAATATTATTTTAAAAATTTTCAAAAAATTTCTTATTAATCGTAAATGACTACATTGTAATTTAAAAGAAAAACTATTTCATCAGTTTTCTAATGTGATTTTTTTATTATTTATATATATATAGTTTTTAGATTCTTTTATTACAAAAATTGTTTGGATTTATTACTTCAATATGAATTATTCTAATTCAATTAAAAAACGTTAATATTTATTTAACTTTAGTGGAAATTATTAAAAATTTTAAATATAAATCAATAGACCAAAAGAAAAGATATGGATCCCATGATGCAGATAGTGCAAATCTTGCAAAAAAATTTCGCTGATCTGTCCATCCGCAATCGCTTTGCATTCCGTTTCTAATTTTTTCTTTATTTAACCTATTATTTACTATTTTGCAGAATTTAATGCTTATTTAACCTTATTAATTATGCATTTTGATTCGATAAAATTTTCAATTTTTTATTTTTTAAACATGGAATGTGGTTACAGAATACTTTATCTTTCTGCAACTTTTGGTTTAAATTATTATTAAATGGATAAATTAAAAAATATTTTTGCGCTATTTAATTATAATTTTAACAAAGTTGTATTTTTAAAATTTAATATTCCTTATTGAATATAATATTTTTATGTTTTATTTATTATCTTTTAATACTATTTTATATTTTTCTTCAATTTTACCTTATTAAATGACGACAATGTAATAATTAACCTAATAGTTGTTAAATATTTCTCTTTATGAATAGAAGAAAATATAGTTTATATCTTCTATAGAATTATTGAGGTTTTCTTTAAAAAAGGAATGGAGGTAATTATTGTCCTTTATGAAGAACGTGAAAAGCTTCTGCACATTATTTTTTTTATAAATTTATGTCAATAAAAATTATTGTATTTAATTTAAAAATTAATTATGATATTATCATATGAATCATTTCTTTATTAATATATTTTTTTCGACTTTAACCTATTTTAATTACACAAATAATCTGATAAAAGTTTAAAAGAAAGCATTTAAAGACAGTAAAGACAGTTAAAGGAACATAATTTTTTATTTAATTATATTGAATAAAAACAAGACAAAGATTCTTTATCATTTTTTATAAATAAGAAAAACTAAACATTAAGTTATGATTACTAATATAATTTGTCTGAATGCTTCTCCATAATGATAAATTTTGTTTTATTTTAATTGTAAATGATTTATTTTATTTTTGCTATATAATTGAAAATTAAATTATTTTAAAGTTATCATCATTTCTTCTACGAGTTACTTTTTAAAAAAAAATTGAATGAACAAAAATTATAAACAAAAATTTTAATTAAATCCACAAAAAAGATTAATTACGTTTATTTAAATTTAACAAAAATAAGATTTTTTTATAATATGTAAAATGAGAAATATTTTATCATATTTTTAAATTAGCTATAATAAAGACTCTGTTTATCCTAACTTAATTTTTTAACTTGATTAAGCTTTAGGTTTTTAATTAGTTTATTTTGTGCGCTTTCTTAAAAATTAAAAATAAGTACATTTTATAACTTTTCAATTCGTCAATGCTTACAAAGCATGCAAAAGTAATAAATTGATTACTATTAATAATAAAAAGTATTATTATTATTACAGTATCTTGCATTTAATGAATTTTTTCACCTATCTAATAAATATATTCATCACTTAAACAAGAATTGAAACAAATGCGTCAATTTCTAGTAAGAAATAGAATTAAATTTAAATGAAATTCAATGAGAAAGAAATCATATGAAAAATGCATAAATTATTATAAAAAAGTGAGAAATTTAATAAAAAAATAAAAGTCAAACCCGAATAAAGCAAAAAAAAAAAATTTATATAATTATATGTACATTGGATTTTTGTTAGATAATCAAATCCTTTGCTGAAATTGCGACTATGAAAGTTTTATAATGTAAATTTTTACGCTATTAGCATAAATTTAAAAAAATAATAAAAATCACATTAATGATAAATTAGAGAAATATGGGTATGAACAAAACTAAAAATTAATATATTTAAATTTTCAGAGTAGAAAATATAAAAAAAAGATTCATTTATTTAGACAAATCAAAAAAAATTTAAAATTATACGATCAGTATTTACATATTAAAAAATATGTAGGAAGCATAGTTAAGCAAATAGCTGATGGCATGCTATTTGAGCAACATCGTAATGCCAAGAATTAATGCGAGATATTGTAAATAATAATAATAATAATTTTTAATTATTAATTTAATCGATTTATTACTTTTGTATGCTTTGTAAGCATTGACGAATTGAAAAGTTATAGGAAGCATAGTTAAGCAAATAGCTGATGGCATGCTATTTGAGCAACATCGTAATGCCAAGAATTAATGCGAGATATTGTAAATAATAATAATAATAATTTTTAATTATTAATTTAATCGATTTATTACTTTTGTATGCTTTGTAAGCATTGACGAATTGAAAAGTTATAGGAAGCATAGTTAAGCAAATAGCTGATGGCATGCTATTTGAGCAACATCGTAATGCCAAGAATTAATGCGAGATATTGTAAATAATAATAATAATAATTTTTAATTATTAATTTAATCGATTTATTACTTTTGTATGCTTTGTAAGCATTGACGAATTGAAAAGTTATAATTTTTAAGAAAGCGCTCAAAATAAACTAATTAAAAACCTAAAGCTTAATCAAGTTAAAAAATTAAGGTAGGATAAACAGGAGTCTTTATTATAGCTAATTTAAAATATGATAAAATATTTCTCATTTATAACATTATAGGCTATTAATCATTTTATATTTAAAAATTTTTTTTGGGGTTTGACTTTTATTTTTTTATTAAATTTCTCACTTTTTTATAATAATTTATGCATTTTTCATATGATTTCTTTCTCATTGAATTTCATTTAAATTTAATTCTATTTCTTACTAGAAATTGACGCATTTGTTTCAATTCTTGTATAAGTGATGAATATATTTATTAGATAGGTGAAAAAATTCATTAATAATTTTTGAAAATAAATTATTATTTTCAACTATTTTGACTACATTTTCATTACAAATTATTAATGACGTAAAATTTATCGAAAAATTTAAATAACCCACGCATCTTGTTCATAGTAGATAATTTTTAAAAATAAATTTTAGAAAGCTGAAAAGCTTAAAATAAAAATTTAAAACAGTATAGAGCTGGAAGAATATCAGTTAATACACAGCCTGTCGAAGACGATTTCGTTAACAATTTTGATCCACAAATAAAAGCAAAATGCATTTATTATAATGACAATTAATTATTTTTAAAAAGCAATAAATGATACTAGTAATCAAAGTACATAAAAGAAAAATGCATTTATTTTTAAACCAAAAAAAAAAAAATTAAATTATACAAATTAATCATTCTTTCAATTACCAAAGATTACAAACATGGAAATAAAACATTCATTTAAGTGTTTAGAAATAATAATTTGCGATTCAAATAAAAACCAATGTTTTATTGGGTATTGGGTTAGCTGAAAAGAAAATTTTTATTTATAACCGAAATATGCGTAGTTCTAATAGAAAACTTAAAAATTATGCTAACTAATATTGAAAACTGCATTCCAAAACTTAAATATTGATTTATCTAATACGCAAATATTATCGATATAATCGCAAGTCATATTAAACAATGTGTATAATTGCTACTACTTAAATATTGATTTATCTAATACGCAAATATTATGGATATAATCGCAAGTCATATTAAACAATGTGTATAAAATTGCTACTACTTAAATATTGATTTATCTAATACGCAAATATTATCGATATAATCGCAAGTCATATTAAACAATGTGTATAAAATTGCTACTTTGCTGCTATATTATTTAAATTAAAAATTGGTAGTATTCAATAATCCGCTAAAATTTGTTAATTGAGCACATGGACTAGAAGAACTTTTATAAATATTAAAAGAAATTTCACGTAAAGAATAAATAATTATTTAAATTAATATAATTTGTATTACATAAAATATTATACAATATTTGAATAACAAATTACTAGCAAATAAATTAAAAAGTTGCCTGTTATTTGAAATGAATTTTAAGAAACTATAATGAAGTAATAGGTCTTATGAAAAACATTTATATTATGCAAATATTATGGGAATATTTTTTCGAAGATTTTTTGCCGTAAGAGGACTGAACGAATCTTTAATTAAACATAAAGTGAAGAACATTAATTAAATTTAAATGGTATAATTTCTAGAAATGTTAATGATGATCCAAATCAATTTTGGGAAAATATTGGACATACTTTTATAAAATGATAGAAAATAAATAAACCGAAACATATTTGTTTCTATTTTAAAATAGAAGGTCAAATTAAACGTAAAAACTAAATGCAAAAAATATTTTAATAAT
>SIJG01000080.1:565977-592524 GCA_023374025.1 Heterodera schachtii | reverse complement strand
CTCAACCGGGCCTATTTCCCGCTGCTGGATGATTCCGCCCGCTAAGTCCCCGTGGTGAAATAGGATTTCCTCCTCATCTGACCCTTCCTCGGTTGAGATGTGGCCACTTCGCCATTTGGCAGTCGGTTCGGGACTGCTCCGGTTTTTCCGAAAAATACCTGAAAATAACCCGGTCCATCGACCCCGCACAGCACTTCTCTGGACAGTCCACAAAAAACAGAGAAATATAAAAATCACGGCGCCGATTGCCCCAGCAACTGTCCCAAGGGCAAAGGCAAGGAGGAAGGGTGAACAATGGGGATTAAGGACCCGCTCCCAACAGAAATAGCACTTAATGAGATTACACCCTTCCACGGGGTCGCACTGAATCTGCGTTCAAATCTTTTACCCCCAAAATTGAGTATGAAAGGTGGCATTCAAAACCACTGGCAAGCAAATCCGGGGGAAGGGGGAGCAAATAAGGGGTTAAATGGCTCCTGCTGCTACAGATCCCCTCACAACAGACCAGCGAATTCTCGGCCTTAGGGTTAAGAAACACCCAAATTCCTTGCTCGTCGCAAGAAAGAGGGCGCGGCGCAGCATGCGCTTCATGGACAAAGACCAATAACATGATTAGGACGGTGATTAGGGGAGGGCGAAGTGCCCATTTCAGCCCGAGTCGTGTCCCTTTGTCTGCACCGACGGGCAGTTCAACAGGGGGAGGCGGCCTGTCCGCCCACTTAAAATTCATTGCCCCTTCCCTTCTCCTTTATACAATTATTTAAGCAAATTACATTCATATGTAAAATATAAAAAATATGATGAGTATTTAGTTAGTCAACAATTTAATCGAGCAAAATTTCTTATTTTGCAAAAAATGTTCTATTAAAAAAGTTATAATTTAATTCATTCTATGAAAATTTAAAATCCAAATGAAGTATTAATACATACTGTATAAATAAAATAAAATAGACTTTAAAACAAAAATGAAATTAAAACAAATAAAATTTAAAATAAAAAAAATAACCCTTAGACAAAGAAAAAGAAAAATAAATTAGAAATCATTTCAGACCGTAAAAATAAAATTATTGAAAATTAATAGATAATTGAGTAGTTCATTATTAATAAAGAGATGTGTAAAATCAACATTAACTGAAATATTTAAAATGAATCATTTGAATCATAAAAAATGATTTTATAAAGGGTATTTTATAACAGTTTCTGATATTTTTGAGGTCCCATATAACTTTTATCAATTTCATTTTTATACAAAAATTCTTTCGGGTTCATGATTAGCAAGCAGAACGTGCGGAATCGATGCATATGCATTTTGTCGCAATTCCATGCATTTAAGTCACTGGACGGTTCAGTCCTAAAGCCATTTGGCCATTTCAGTCCCGGGTCTGTAACTCTTCAGGGATTGGTTTCCGCAAAAAATTCTTTCGGATTCTTCCATTACAGACCGAGAGCTATCGATTGGTATATATTTCGACCATTTTTGGCTCTGGATCATATGATTAATATTTACCTTACTGATAAATGGAAATGTTTGTAAAAAGCGCCTTGAAAAAATAGGAATAGGTTGATTTATTTTTACCATTGATCTTCTAATGATTTTTCATTATTTACGAATTTAAAAGACTGACAAACGTTAAAAAGGAAATGATAGAATATTTAAATATAATTACATTTTAAAATGAAAAAATATATATTTTAAAAATGATCTCGCGAAATAAAAGATGCAAATAACATTTTATGTATGAGAAAGAAAATAATTTATATTGGAAATATATTTAAAAAAAATTAAAGGAAAGTTTAAACGATACAATTCTTTTTGCGCAAGATTATAGAATAAACCCTCAGTATAATATTATTCGAATTCAAATTAATAAACATTAGGCAATACATTTAATTTCACAAAAAAAAACTATTCGTAAAAAATTAATTGAAAACGAATAATATAAAAGGAATAAATTAGAAAACATAAATCAATTGCATTTGAATCAGTCAGCGCTTGGTTTAGATATTATTTTGTTGATCAATTTTTTTACAAAATTTATTTAACATCCATAAAAACAGATAATTTATGCAAAAAAGAATTTTAACAATATGAAAATTTTAAATAATAATTTTTTTACATGCAAATTAAGAGAAATTATTAATAACAAATAAATTTGAAAATCGTTTTATAAAACATTGATAATATTCAAAATTAGATCTTTTTGTATTAAATAAGTAAAAAATTATAACGATAAACAAAAAAATTTAAATAAAAAAGAATAAACTTATATTTTAATAATTAAGTCTTTTTTACCCAGGGTTTCGATCTGTCCTTATTTATAAGATTTGTCCTTATTTGGAGGGTCCAAATCTTACAGAATAAAAATGTCCTTATTTGTAAGATTTGTCCTTATTTCGGGCTATTGTTCTTATTTTGTTCTTATTTCTTAAAATTCTTCAAAAAATTTGTAATTTTATGGCGTAATGTCAATTAGATTTTCAAAATTTTTCACGGCGGTGCCTAACGGCACCGCCGAACCCCAGAAATACTTTGTTTTCTTAAAAATTGGCTCAGAATCACAATTTTTGGACAAAATCTGTTAACAAATTATACTCAAATTTTCAAAAATTTTCCCGGCGGCGCCTATCGGCACCGCCGGCCTTCCGCCCCGCTTGTTCCCCAAAAAGTCCTAAAAATGGACCGCAAAAAAAAAAATTCGTAAAAATCTGATTTTTTTGATCCGGAATGCATTGAAATTTATGATTTGCTTATTTCCTCCCCAAATTTGTTAAAAATGATCATGGGAGGCAAAAAATACGAAAGTTGATTCTATATTATTTGAATAAAGTGTTATACAAGCGATTTAAATCAATTTTGCAAAATGTCCTTATTTTGGACCCAAAAATCTTATTTTTTGGTCTTGATGTTCTTATTTTGAAAATTTTTCGATCGCATCCCTGTTTTTACCCGACTAAAAAATGAAAATGAAAAATAAATTTAATAAATCAATTAGCATGAAAACAAAAAAGGGTTTAGAACTATGAGTTGTTGCAAGATTACATCAACGAGTTCGAGAGTCAAAATTGAAAGCGCGCTAATAAGAATTTTATAGTGAGAATTAAACGAATAAATTTAAATGAAGAAATGTTTGAAATTAATTAAAAAAAATAGACTCATATCGCAACAATTTATAATAAAACAATTAATTTTGGAGCACATAAGTTTTTTTAATAATTATCTCTTTTATTGGAATAAATACAACACAAACAATAAATGCATACTAATAATTAATAAGAAAATTAATAAAGAGCCCTAAAGAAGACAACCGGAATATCTCACTTTTAAAAGAGGTGGATATGCCTCTGGACAGAATCAATATCTGAAATCGAAAATATTACCTAAAAAATAGCATAATATACAAATATTATAATTATTTTTTAAATTTAATTTTATAAATATGAAATTTTTCGCTAATCGAAATGGATATCATCTCTAAAAAAAATCATATTTACATACATGTGGTCAGCAGTTGAACACCGAAATTCTTGTGGACCTATTTTATAAACAAAAATTCTATTTTTCTCAAAATTATAAATCAAAAATTACTAATTTAAATTAAAAAAAAAGTATTTAATTTTTAAAAAACGATCCAACCAGAAACTCAATATTATTTTCAAAATATTTAATTGCAATCATATTACATCAAAATACTTGAAAATTTATGAATATAATTTTTAATAAATAATAATTTATATTAAAAGAAAATAAAAGAGTTAAACTTAAATATGTAAACAACAAAAAAATATATATTTATTTATAAATTTATAAAATTAAATAATTATTTCAAATTTTTGAAAATAAGATTTTGGAATAACGAAACCCGAGAAAAATTCCATTTGTTTTACAGGTGGGTGACAAGGATAAAAAGAAGCTAATCACATATAACAATTATAAATGTATAATTTGTTTTATCTAAGATGTTTGAATTTAATGATGAAATCGCAGCCTTATTAATGATAGATAATGTAAAAAATAAATAAAATATAAAAAAGCAAAGCAATTAATAATTTGTTAAATAAAACAAAGAGGATTTTTGTTTTAATTTTTAAGATAAACCTTGAGGAGCGCTTTAAAAATTCAATAATAGTCAGCGTTCTTTAAAAATTATGACTATTCGATTGAAAAACGTTAAACTTTTATTTGTTTTGGATAATTTTAAATTTATCTTGTTAAATTTTTTCAAAGCCATTTTGTATCTAATGCATAAAATTTTTAGATTTTATTAGATTATTTGTAAATATTTATAAATTTTCCAATCTGATATTTTATTTTATAAAATATGTCTTCGTTTTTTGTAATTATTCATTTTGATTCAATGTAACATTAAGAACTCGGGATGCCACATCTATCTGTTGTTCCGTTTAAAATTGAAATCAGTTGATTTATATTGCCTTGATTTCTGAGATAGTCATAATGATTAGTACTTTAAAATTTTTATTAATTTATTTTATATTTAAAAAATTTATTTTTTTATGCAGAAGTAACAATAAATTAATTGATTTCAAAACGTAGACACATTACCCTTTTCTTTCTTTCCATTTCAGTATTTCTTTTCTCGAAATATTATTGTGCTATCAAAAGTTTCATAAATAAAATTATCAAATGTTTGTCATATTTTTATTTTATTTTATATTAACTGTAATTCCTGTAACTTTTTTTGTTGGTTTTATTTATTTGGGTTTTGTATAGATATCAGTTGTGACATTATCAGATTCATTGGATTTTAAATAAAGCATAAACAATTATTGTTCTGAATTTAGACATATTATCTATTTTTTTCGGAATTTTTATATTTAATTGTATTCAGGTTTGATAATCTATAAATTTAGTTCAATTTATTAATTGTTTGCAAAAAACTATGTATAATAATTTTTTTTAAATATTAAATTTAAATTTTTTACATTTGTTTTTTACTAAAAATCTAATAATTTAAATATTTTAATTATTATTTATTAGTATGTTTACTACTTTTTTGGCATGACAAATAATTTTTAACATTATATTCTCTTGGGTTTAATGAATTTAAATAAATATAAAGAAATCAATCTATTTGTTAAATTTCTCGGCAAATAAGCGTTAAAGAAAATATTGAAATAATAGACCAAGTTGAAGGCAAATAAATCAATAAAAAAAAATAAAAATTTGAAATTTGTCTAAAACTTTTTCCCTTTTAAATATACATAAAGAAATAAGTTATAATAATAATCAATCTAAAATATCTCAAAAATTCGCAACTATTAAATAAGGATACGAATCATAAAAATGTCAGATTAAGAGAATAATATTTATTAAATTCTATTGTTAATTAAAAGTAATAAAATCCAATAAATCAATTAACACGCAAAACAATTTTTTTATTCTGATATAATTGATATGATCGGCGAAGAAATTTAAAGTTTTGACAATTTAAACATTCTTTCGCCTGTTATTTTCCAGATAACAAACACTGATTTAAATTAATTTACAGGATCATATAAAAATGTGATGTAATTCTATATATTAAATAACAGAAGTTTTATAATTTTTTAATTGATGTTATTAGCTAGTTTAGTAAAAAAATAAATATCATTTTGTTAATTAAAGACATAACTAATTATTAATTTAATTTCTCTTATTTTTAGCGTATATTACAATTGATTTATTCGAAGAATTAGTAGTAAAACAAAAAATTGCATAACAATCATTAAAATTTAAAATGATTAATAGCCTCTAAGGTTACAATGATAAATTAAATCGATTGTTATGAAGCAACAAAAAGCAATCGGCCGCCTACGATAAAAACTAAAAATTTACATAAATAAAAACTATTAAACGATTGTCGGTTCAATGAAAATAGATAAAAATATAAATAAACATTGTGTTCAAAAAACAATAATAAAAATGGTAAATATATTGTTCGGTATAATATTAAACAGATTGATAAAAAAAACTGATTTGGAAATAATAAAAAACAAAAATTTTAACTGGAAAATATCTACCTTAATTTATACATATTTGATTTTTAATTCTTAATTGTATTTCAATTATATAAATGTATTATTGTAATTTATTAGAAATTTAAATTTTGTTGTAAAATTTATGCTAACTTTTAAACCAATGTTATGTAAAAAAAATGAATATTACATTTAAATTTTTAAATTACAGTCAGTCAGTCACTCAGCTGGGTTTATTAATAGTACGAAAAATAAAACTACAAAACTTACAAAAGATTAACAAATGAATCAATCTCTGTGGATGTATAATAATAAAAAATTCATAAAAGGGAAAATAAAAAAAAACTAAGAAAAATTGCGAGATCAAAATAAATGTTACTTTACATACATGATAATCGGGAAAATTGCTTGCGCTGACGACTGACGATTGATTAGAAGCAGCTAAGGTTTTTTTTAATAATGAGAAACTAATTGAATAAATTTCTAATGGATTTTTTTACAATTAAATAATTTGTTAGTTGAAAACAAGACGAATAATAAAGATTTTTTAAGAATTATAAGATGTCTGTACAAATTATATCTGTGACGAAATAATTACGTATAAAAAATTTAATAATTTGTAAAATCAACTAACTTTTTACACCTAAATTTACAAGAATAAAACAAAACTAAAAGAAATATAAGATCTTAAAAATATATCTATTAATAAAAAATATACTTCTTATAACGAGAATTTTACTAGTAGTTGCAATTATGATATAAATTTGACGATATACAGTCCAACCGTAACAATGATTTTTTCTATGATTATCAAATTAAATCACTAATATTTAAATAATTCTATAAAATTTATAAATTATCATTTCAATATTAAATCATTTTAATTTTTGACCAAATAAAATTAAATTATGAAAATTATGCGCAAGAACCCTGCATTTTTTTCTGAACCAAAAAAGATTTACGCAAAACCAATGAATTTTAAACACATGTAATATTGGATTTCAACGTCATCTTTAGAGTAAACGACTAGCCAGCTCATGAAGTTATTACAATTAATGAAAACAACAAAAAATACTCAATTTTTCATAGAATTAAAGTAGTTCATAAATAAAAATAAATTATCAAATCAATGTTTAATTTATAAACTTAAAATAAATTATAAACATAATTAAAAAGGTATGCAGTGTTATAATAAATTGGGAGGAAACTTACATAACGAACATATTTGAATTGCTGGCAAACATAAAAATTTATCATAATTTAAAAATACAAATGCCAATTCTTCATTATAAAAATTTTTATTTTCATTACTTCTTAAGCATATTAAAAATAAATGGTTCGACACGAATAATTCTTAAATATTATAAATCAAAATAATTATTTATCAAAAAATAAACTAAACTAATACACTTAATTATTAACACAGCATTGTTTATGAGAGACAAATAAATAAAAATATAAAAAACTCATTCTTTATTTCTAGAAGTAAAAAATATATATTGCAACTAACAAAAACGGATTTAAATGTGTTTAAGCCTTTTCTTGAAAATTCCAACTCATTCTGAAAAATAAAAAATAAGAGAAAAACCAGTTTATTTAAATTAGTGACTTTTTTGAATATAATTTAATTGAATTATTAATTTAATAGTATTATAAACAATCTTTAAATATTATATTTTCTTAATTAATTCATATTATTAGCAATTTTAAAATAAAGGGATGCAAAATTATAATCGAAAAACAATTAACACTAATTATTCGCCAATTCTTTGCTTAATACATTTTTAACGGCATACATTTAGTAACTTTTCTACTTTTCAAGCGAGCATGAAATAAAATCTATATTATATTTAAAGAAGATAAAATATTTATTGATGAATTGATGACAGATTTTGGGATTTTTGCTTAATTCAAGCAATCGAGAATACGAAGAGATGGAAAAAATTAATATTTAAAAATGGTTTATATTTCATTTCAACTATGTAAATATTATAAAGCAATTGTTGACTTACATAAAAAAGTGAATAATTTTAAAATTATATCGAAAATGAAACTATAATAAAAAATATTTATATTTGCTTCATATCTTATCAATCTTAGTTGTCTTTTATTGTTTAAGCAACTAAATTCAAAAATTGACAATAAATAACAACCATATATTGAATTATTTTAAAAATTAACATTGTTTAAATAAAAATACTGACAAAATATACCAAAATTTACAAAAAAAACATATTTGATATATATATATATATATTTAAAGTTTTATTTTTATTTAGTTAAAAAGATACTATTTTCCTATTAAATAATAAACTAATTATAATAATAGTTATTTAATCAAAACTTGACAAATTCCAAATTAAATGATCATGAATCTGTAGAATATAATAAAGATAGCGTATAAATTTAGGTTCGTTATTAAAAAATCTATTAAAATACTATAGACATCATTAAAGAAATTCGATAAATTATAACTTTTACAATATATTTTTATAAATTTTTGATTTATGGTCTTGAAAGTACGATGATGATGAGGCAAATATTTCAATACTGCAAAATGAAGCAAAAATACCACTAAACATACACGAGTAATTAGTATGATAAAAAAAATTTTTGAAAAGATCAAGTGAAAATATAAAAATGTGCAACATAAATCGAAAATTTAAAAAATCTTAAGTGAAACAAATTTATAATTCGATAATAGAATAAATAAAATATAAAAACAAATAGTTTAAAAAAAGTGATTGTCCTAATTATTGTATGTTCTCCGGAAGAATGCGTTTTTGATTGATTTCCAAATATAAATCAAACCAAAAAAGCTAGTTTTTGCCGAATAAACACAAGAAAAACGTTGAAATATATTAATAATATTAAAATTATATATAAATATAAATAAATTACAAAAAAAAATATTATAATAATGTACATTAATTTAAAAAATACAACTTTCTTAAAAATATCCTTCAAGAATACATATAAATGACATTAGGTTAAAAAAGTAATATATTAAAAAGAAGAAAATTTTTCTAAATCTTGCTTTGCTTAAGACTAATTGGAATAATGAAAATATTAAAAAATATGTTAAACACAAAAAAACAAAAATTTCATATCCACCATTTATCTAAATTTTCATACAATTCAGCACAAATTTTTTAATAAAGATATTTTAAACAAAATTTAATATATAATTAACGAAAAAGAAAACGAATAAGAACAAAAATGATAATTAGTAATTCTTTCAATGTGCAAATTTTCATGAAAAACGCATAAATATTTAAGTTTTTTAATTAATCGAAAAATTAAGCAAAAAATTTGAAGAATTTGTATAGATGAAAAATTTTATGCACATAACTATGTAATTGTTTATAATTTAATATACAACATACGATTGTAAATAAAATAATTTCATGTAATATTAATTGTGTGTAAATGGAAAAAAAGATAAATTATTTATATTAAATATTTAAAAATAGAAAAATTATTCATTGTTAAAAATAAGTACAATTAGTTAATTAACAAAACGGACTACATACATGACATTAAGAAAACCGGAATGACAAGAATTACTAATTTTTTATTAGTATATTACGTGTTTTTTTTTGTTTTTCATTAATTAATTAAAAAGACCAAGAATTGGTGATAAAATATAAATAAAAACATTTATGTACAAATAAAAATGAAAAATTTGTTTAGTAATATTTGAATACAATTATTTGCATATTCTATGTAATAAGTACAGTAGCGAAATTTGGTGCATAAATTTGTATTAGTCCGATTATTCTGAATTTGAAAGCTATTATTAGTGAATTTAAAGACTATAAATTGTATTTTGGCACAGGCAATGTTAATTCATCACCAAATAATCTCCATTTAACAAATGTAAATAAACTGAACTACAAAATCACAGGTAAGAATTTTTCAGAATAATTAATATTTTTCGTGATTCGGAGGACGAAACTCCGGAAGGCAGCAGCATGAAAAGGACCCCGCTAAATGATACAGTATACAATCGCTTTCATTAAAAGTATCAGTACGATACCACACATTTAATATTAGGATTAAAAGTCCCAAGATTTGTTCGAAAACATAAAAAAAGAAAGTGTTCTATTTTTAAAGCATTAATAATTCAAAAAAATAAAGAAAGATTGAAAAAACTACCAAAATGACGAAAATATATTTTATGTCCTTTTAAAAACATTAAGACATTTCGAAAATGACATTCGAAGAAAATATTGTACAAATGGTGAAAGAATGGACGGATTCAATGGCAAGCGAAACCCAGCCGATAAATGCCGAGATAATTTTAGTGAAAACCTGTTTAAAATAGTCAAAATTATATTATTAAAAAACTGTTTCCTAATATATAATCGAAATATAAAATTTTGATTAAGTTTTTAAAAAGTGTTAATTGCCAAAAAAATGGTGAAATATACTTTATTCTCAAAAGCCACAAAAGTATGCATGCGTTTACGGTATATTTATTAAAACTCAAAAAGTTTCGAATAAGGGATGAAATGAAAACGTTTTATGTATGTGATTTTAACTACTGATCAACGGGATTGGAATTATATGGAAAATTCAATTCGACTATATATAAAAAAAAGTTATTAATACTTCTTTAAAATTAGAAATTTATGCTTAAAATACCATATTTATTGAATAATAGCCCCTTGAATCGTGCTAATGTAATTTTCTATAAACCACGGTTTAAACGATAATATTCATAGATAAAACAAAGTAAGGAAAACATTTCAGACCTAAACCGATTTTTCTGGAGCTAAAAATTAACTTTCTATTATATTGCTAATTTTCTTCTGTAAATACCAAAATTTTAATGGCACCTGAAAATAAAAAGTCTGTCCTTTTTTAAGACAAGACATTTCGAAATAGCAATTTCTCAAAAATAAATTCGAAATTAAATGCTATAATTGTTCTCCTGAAATTTTTTTTTCCTTATGGCTTATAATTTATAATTATTTTTTTATTTTAAAGAATTTAATTTTTATTCAACTTTTCTGAAAGTCAAAAAATTTAGTCTTTAGTTGGGTTTTTAATTTAAATTTTCTTGAAAAAAAAATTATTTTTTATTTTATTTGAAATCTTTATTTTCCAACTTTTTTGTAAGAGATTATATTAGTTTTTCTGATGATTTTGTATTAGTATTTAAGTAAAATACCAGTTTGTTTTAACATTTTTAGTTTGTTCTAAATTTTTTGTTAAAGTTTATTTTATTCCTTTTTATCATTTAAATATTTTTTACCCTATTCATATATAAAAAATGGTGTTTTTCAAACGTCCAAGCGCCCTTTTGCTGTTCTTCGTCTCTTGCGACCATTTCCGTTGATTCGGAAAGTGATGCTTCAAACAAAAATGGGAATTCACTGATCAATCGCCGTTCTTTGTGTAAACATTTTATGGACTATGAATCCATTGTGTTGACAGACAGAGAGAACTTTAAGATGAATTATTTGCCAAAATGATTACTGAGGCAACGACATTTATTAATTCCCCGGAGGCTACAGTTTTGCTCATTTGGTTGGTTATTTATTTAAACAAGCGGAAATTCAAGACACATGGAAGCAGAGAAAGTAGTCGGAGGCGAAAAGCAAGGCTTACAATTTTATTGTGCGCGAAACCCAAAACGACCTTAACTTCAACACAATCTGATCTTGAACCATACATTCCAAGCATTGTCCAAGCAGTAACTTTTGGTCGAGTTATTTCGCGTTCACAAAAACAGCGGAATTCGGATGGAAAACAAAACAATTACACAACAACAGGGACAGGTGGAAAGGCGACAATTTAAATTCATATATTTTAACCAAGAATGCAGTTATACAACATATTGTTTTTAGATCTATAATATTTTAATGAGTTTTATAAAAAATAGTTGGAATTTAAATTCATAAATGAAGATATTCATAAAAGTAATGTTTTACATTTTTCTCTTTTATTGTATTTTTTTACATTTCATTAAATCAATGCTTCAATAAAATAAAATCCATATTAACGTTTAATAAAATATATAATTTAAAGACCGACTTATTACTTTGTATTTCTCGAAAAATTATATTTCTTATATCTGAATAATAAAATAAAAATAAATCACTAAAAATATAGTATTTAATAGTATGGTAATCAAATTTCGCTATTTTGTATTTACAAACTTAACTATTACCATCTGTGACATTGTTCTGAGCATTGCAGTCTTGGTGTCAGCCGGTCCTTGCTTGTCCACAAAAAATGTGGCATTTAAAGACGGTTCTACCGATGCAATACCTGAAATAACGGTACACAATTTGTCAGCACCTTCTTTCAACATGGATCACCGTAACCAGCATAAAATTGACCCAGTTGGTTTGTACAACGTTTATTTGTTGGTTCAATCGGTTTCTGGAGGTAACAGACGTTTTCATTATATTTTTGTATTAAACGATAATTCAAATTCCATATCTATTTATGGCATAATATTAAAATAAAATTTTAATATTTAAAATGAAAATTTTTAAACAAAAATGTTTACTTGTTAATAGCAGCAAAAACCGAAAAATGCTGAAAAATTCAGGCACTCTTCGCGGCTTTCAGCTCACCACAGAAAGTTACGGCCGATTTTATCTTGGCACATATCAGCCTGATCTTGATGGTGCCGTCTCAGACAGCGACAACACGGTTGTTTATGCAAAAAACGCCGACGATGGGGCTGAACTGCGCGTGTTGTTCAAGGGCACCTTTGGGGAGTATAAAGCGATCGGTGCACACAATTCATATTCAATCAATTTTAATTCGTTGATCTTTGTTGATCAACTGCATGACAAATACCCAAAACTCACGTCAACATCGCTTGATGCAATGGTTCACCGTAAAGAAAGAAGCATTGATGATCAAGGGCGTAGCCAGACCCTTGGCTTTGGGGGGGGCTGAAGTCAAAAGTCGATTTTTAGGGGTGTATTTTTCCTTTTTAAGTCGATTTTTAGGGGTGTATTTTTGGTTTTTTGAAATCCCGAATTATGGGGTGTATCTTACTCAATTTTTCGCCAAAAAATTAATATTTTTTGCCATTTTGGCCTCCATTTTTCAAAAATATGGTAAAATGGGGGTCCGGCGGTGCCGATAGGCGCCGCCGGAAAATTTTTGAGTATTTTAATGCAATTTTATTAAGAAAATTGCTTAAATTTTAAAAAAATCAACTGAAAATTTTTACTTTTTGGGTTTCGGGGGGGGGCTTTAGCCCCCCCAGCCCCCCCCCCCTGCTTACGCCCTTGTTGATGATGGCTTAAATTAATTTTTATAAGGTATTATTTATAGGATAGAATAGGAAAATATATTTTTTGAAAATCATTAACTGCATTTCTATTGTTTTCAATTTCATGAAGAAAAATATTTTTTAATTTTAAATTTTTCTTTTTTTTAAATATATAAAATGCATAATTATGTTTAGAGGGAGAATGCATTTAAACGTTATATTGTGTAGGGCGTTGCGCATCAAATTCAATGTTGAATATATATAATTTATATTAAGAAAACAGTGAATACAAATAATGGAAGATAATGTTTATTTCTTCATACATAATTTAATATTAAATAATTTTAATATAATATGTATTGCATAATCTTTACGCTCCTCTGCAAAACTTTTTTGAAATACTCATTTAAAAAGACATCATATATTCCGTATAAATTTTTTTAATTAAGACAAAAAGCAATAATAAAAGAAATTACGGGGTAAGTTATGTTGCCAAATTTAAATAATGTGAATTATACAAAAATGACAAATACGTCTAACAAAATAAACAAAAGCTTGGAATTTAATTAAAGAATATTGGAGTATAAATGACTCAATGAAACCTAAATTCCAATGAGAAAATTAGTGCAAATGAAGATTCAACTGAAAATAATAAAAGACTAAATTTAAAGTTAAACTACTAATTTAATCCATTAGAATAAAATAAAATAATTTATTTATAAATGAAAATATTTTATTTTAATTATAGGTAATTTACATTAAAAACTCAATTTTTCAAATTCAGCTTAGGTTATTTTTAAAAAATTTATCCAATTGAAAAATATTTATAGAATTTTGGTGCAAGTTAATAATTTATTTAATTAGATAATATAAAAAATAATTCAAATTTAATGTGCTTTAATAAAATATATTATTAAAAATAAATAAAAGTGGCAATTTCCCAATTACAAGTGAAAAGTACCAACAAGGCAATTAGACAAACTGATAAATGTGTTTTCTATAAATCTAGAAAATGGAACAATCGCAGATAAATACTGCTGAAAAATCGCCCCTAGACGAATAAAACAATTAAAATTTATGCAAGTTTGGGACGGGTAATTTAGCTGGGGTTTAAAATTTAAAATTTCTGAGAAGAAAAATCAGCATGAATTGTGGTCTTTTCCATTGTTTCAGATGCGGCCAAAGGAGTGGCCAAATGTGTAAAAAATGGATTCATAATTTTGTAACTGCAATTTGTTTATAATTGTGAAAAAAGGGTGCGAATAGAACTCAATGTCCATTAGTAAAAGTTTAAATGGCTTTTTATCATATTTATATTTTAAAGGTTTGATAAATAATTAATGACGAATTTCAAAAGAGCTTTTTTTCTATATTTTTGGTCTTTATTAGAAATGGTAAATGCAATTTTTTCAGTTGATTATTTCATATTTTTGTGTTATTTCACAGTGACGTCAATAGCCAATTTCACTTTATCCTCATTTTGGTTATACAATCCTTTGTTTGGGTCCAACAATTCCTTAATTATGAACATTTAAATTTAAAAGGCAAATTAATTGTTTTGAATTGACACCCACCGCAAATGAAATGAAATTAGGGAATCCCCTGCTGATCGCTTTATTGTTAAAAGTTTCTTCGTTAGCAATTTGTTTCTTATAATCTTCCATGCCGCTTTTTTGAAACATAATTTGAAATGTTGCCGACCATTTGCAACTCCAATTTTTGTCTAAAAATAAATTAGACAATTTTACTTACTAGATAAATACAATAAAAATTTATCAGTTTTTATGATCAACTATTGTATTGATTCAACAAAATTGCGAGGTGAATTAACCGGCCGCCAAAAAGCTTTTAAATTACCATTAAATATAGGTTTTTGCCTGCCAATTTTATAAAATTAGCCATAAGTTATTGGTCAAAATCGCATTTTCTAATCAATAGGGCTACAATTTTTTTTTAAAAAAAGTAATAAAATTAAGCTTTATCAGTATTGAGATACACAATTTTAAAGCTTAAAAATTCCTGTCAAGAAAATAAATTTAAAAAAATTTGAGATAATTTTAAAGAAATTTTTCATTTATTATTGGTGTATTTTGAAAATTTTCGGGTCGATATTAGGGAGTAAAACCTGAAAATTGGAAGCCCTGAGCCCTCCTACTTATTATAATCTTTTCATCCTTTGAAAATGAAAAATATTTTATCAAAAAAAGGCACGTTTTATGGTACAACCTAGTAAATATTAAATGATAATTAGCACCTGCTTTTGGAGCATTGCACAAAATATAGAAACTTAACCATTTTTCATCAGTGTTTTCATATTTCTTTTCTATTTTTGCCAAAATTTTCCACGAAAATCCTTTGATTTGCCAAGTTTCACTTCTCCGTTCACTCCCAATGACTTCTCGCTCAAATTCTAACAAATTTTCAATTTCCATTGAAAGTGTTCCGTTGGATTTGTTAGGATCAGAAATTAATTGCTCCTCCATTTTTTCATCGTTCACCGTGACATCAATGGCCAATGTCACTTTGTCATCATTTTTCTCGTAAAATCCATTTTTCGGGTCCATCAATTCCTTAATTGGCCATAATTTGTTATCATTGATCAATTATGGGAATAATATAAATTCAATTATCACTCACCGCAAAAGTAATAAAATTGCCAAATCCAAAAATGCGTAAATTATTGAAAACACAATCACAACGTGTGCCAATGGCATTTGTCGCATCGCTCTTTTGCGACACAATTCGAAAGGTTGCCGAACAAATGCAGGGCCAATGTTCGCCTATGATTAGTTGATTATTTGGTATCATTTGGTCAGAAGACCGAGATGAATCAAATGAAGTTTGTCGTTAACCCAAACTTATGCCCGGGTTTTTATGGATAATTAGAGCTGAACATTTAAAAAAAATTGGAATTGCATTCCATGTTGGATCTTGACATGGGTTTCTTGGTAAAAAAATCCATGCTTGTCGTAACCTGGATTTCTAGACAAAACCAGTCAAATAGAACATTTCCATCAGGTTGCCAAAAATTGCCTGGATGAATACAGGAATACAGGCCTGGGTCGAATAAAGCCCATGGCTTTGATCCAGGTCCTTTTAATCCGACTACACATAAATTAATATTTTTTAACAATATAATTATTTTTTTTTAATATTTATATAGCATTAATTAAAAAAATGATTTTACCTTCTTTTGTATCGCACCTTAAGTAAATTCCCAAACATTTCACATCAGTAGCTGCTTTCCGTCTTCTTTCTTATTTCCGCTTCAATTCTCCATGCCAACCCATTGATGTATACGGCGGCATCACTGAATCGGCTACTTCCCGACATTCTTTCCCGGAAAATTCCGCCAAATTTTCAATTTCAAGCGCAAGTGTCCCTCTTCTGTTGCGCTTGGCGATGTTCCAATCAGAAATGCGTCCATGGCTTGGGAATTTCAACGAGTATAACTGCTTGGACATCCACGAAAATACAGATACGGTTGAGCATTGAACTGGTAAACACTGACTACTTCTTCCATTGTTAAAATGCCGGATGGAACTGAAAAATTAGAAAATTTGTTAAAATTTCCTAGGGCAGAACCACTAGGCAGGCAACGCTGGATCTCCTCCCCAGTTAGAATTCCTTCACTCAAAATTTTTAAAGAACAAATAAGATTTGTGGAGCTACTTACAAAGTGGCCACTTAGTTGAAGTTCACATGGTTTTTTGGTGCCCCTGATCACGAATTCTGATATTTCAATTCTTTTGGAAATTTTGGGTTTTCCATGTTCGTACCAACCCCTCCAAGACTCCCTACTAATCCTAGCTGAAGCCATAAAAATATTTGTCGTTTAATTTTGGGGTAAAACTTGGTAATAAATTACATTTTTTCTTGGCCCCTATGTCTTTCCCGAGATTTTTTTTAAATCGCAGCGAAAACTTTCATCGATGGTGTTCGGTAGACACCATTTGAATATGTGTGGCATTATGTTTATGTAATTTCCCCCTCCACACATTCACTGTTGACCCCTCATATATTTTTGCATAAATACCCCTCCTCTTCCCTCCTTCATTCACTTCTTCTGTTCACTTGTCATTTTCTCCCTTCTTCCTCTGTGACCCCATTCCAATCAATATTTAATTTATTGTTCGCCTTGTCCCCTTTTTATTTTGTTTGAATAAACTTTTGGTTTATTCACTTTGGACATAGCGGCGTAACAAATTGGCGACGCCCGTTGCTGATTGGACTCAACTTTTGGCTTCAAAATTTGCAAGTTTGAAGGCCAATCGGCTTTTCACCTTTCAGGAACCAAGTCGTTTCGACATTTCTTCTGAAAAGCCGAGTCGGCATTCATTCTTCAACAAAGCCAGTCGGCTAGCAAATTCGACACATAAGCCAAGTCTGGCCAAATTCGACAAAGCCGAGACGGCAGAACTTCAAATTCGTTAAGCCGAGCCGGCAAAAGAAAACGAATTCAAAACCGAGTCGGTTCATCATTCTTCAAAAAGCCTCACAGCTAGGCGCTGCTGAAATATTTGCTAGGCGCAAATCAGGCTTAATTTGAACGATGCCAGCACAACAGGACCCAGCCATTGACCAGTTGGTCAGGTTGCTTGGAGAACAGCAGCAAATCGCGAGACAGCAAGCGGACCAAATCGCACAGCTTCTCGCAAACAATGCGGTTGCTGTTGCACCTGCTGCCGTTCAACCTCAAATTGTTCATGACACAATTCCAGCGCTGCCGGACATCATTCCATTCGAGTGCTCCGGTGAAAAGAGCAAAGTCACTGAGTGGCTCGAGTGATTTAAGTTCGCTCTCGACTGCTCTGCACCGAATGCGAAGGACGCGACAAAGGTTAAATGTCTGATGAACAAATTGAGTGAAGACGCATTCTCGGAATACAGCCGATCTGTATTGCCGTCAGTGGTCACTGATTTCGGATTTGACGACACAATCAAAAGACTGCAAAAATTTTTTGAAATTTTAAAGAACAATAGAATAAATAGTGTACTTCAAATTCTAAAAAGAAAAGATTTATCTACTTGCTGCTGAAAAAAAGTTATAAAACATCGAATAGGCTGTGCTTTTTGCGAGAGTCATACGAACATTTAAAATTTTAAGTCATTACAATACAATTAAGTCAAATGTATTTGTATATTTGATAGTCCTAAGAATTCTCTATTTATGGTTAAATTTCAAAAAATTTCATCGAGTTTTAAAAAAGTTTTAGTAAAATAATTAACTCAGAACATTTTGAGAATTTTGGACCTTAACCTTTTTTTTTATAATTTTATATAAAAAAATTTTCTAATTAATATTTTAATAAACAACCCTTAAAGTCATTGAAAGATACTATGAAATATTAATATGATTGAAATAGAACTAAGTTATTAATTTATATGTTTGTTATACATTTTAGTTATCCTACCACTTGGCGGCTTTTCGAAAACGACCCAGCACGTTGTCAATCCTTCTGTCGCCCTCGCTACAGTGCAGAAGTTGAATGATTCTTTATACAAAAGTTTAATTACTCTTCGAAAAATAATATTTCAATTGCTATAAATTTAAAAATTTTTAATAAAATATTTATTTTTTATTTTTTAATCTTTTTTTTTGTATATTTGTTTCATTTATTTTATATAATTTGATTTTATTTTTTGGTCAATAATTATAAAATTTATGCTAACTGATTTTTAATACTTTTTAAATCTTGCGTTGATTTGTCTAAAATTATAGATACTAATCTGCGCCCTTTTTTATGCTTGCCAATTGCAAAGTAAATTTAGTAATTTAATGGTAAATATAGTCAAAATTGCTAAAGTTATTAACAATAGCTCAACACGTATGGTGAAAATTGTTTAAAATTATTTTACTTTATTTTATATATTATACAATGAACATTTTAAAATATTTACTTTAGAAGATAATATTTTTCTATATCTTCCTTTTGTTTATTAATTGTTACTATTTCTCGCTTTGCAGCCTTTATTTTTGAAACTAAATCATGCCATAATAATTATTGAATAATATTTTATATATAAAAAAACAATTTTTTAACAAAATTCGATTTTTTATTTATTTTTTAAAATTAATATAAAAGTGTATTTTTCTGCAATATAACAATAGTTATATATTTGTTAGATTATTTTTGAATTGAGATTATCTGATTTTAAATTAATTATTTTTTATTAAAGAAAAATGCCGTTTTTATTTAAAAAATCACCATTTTATTTTATTTTTATTTTAAAAATATCTTGATAAATTCGAAAAATATATATATTGCACTCAAAATTCTTTTTTTCAAAAGATTCAAATAAAATTAAAATATTTGCTTAAAATTTAAAGATTTAATCACAGAAAAAACTGATGAAAAAATTTTCGATTAAATTACAATGTAGTGACTTACGGAATAATTATGTAAAAATATTTCTTCTCTCCAAAAAAGTAATTAATCTTATAAATATTAATCCTATTTGGTGTCATTTTTGCTTTAGCTTATTTTTATAAGAAAAAAATTTAATTGTGATGTTTTCATTTAACTTATCATCATATTTGAAATAAATTTATTTTTTAATCGATCAATAATACTTTGTATTGAGTATTTGATCGTTGTTCTTACTAAATGGAAGCTCTTTCACATAAATATTGCGGAGAATCAATTTAAAGCTTGACATCTTTGCACCATGGTAAAATACTACGACAATGTACGACAAAATTTAAATTTCAATTCGCATTTATATTTGCCTTTAGTAAAATACAATTACACATTTATTTAAATTGTTTTATCCACATTTTGATTATACTGAGTTTTTCTTTTTATATTTTAGCTTGAGAAAAAAAATCAAAGAAATTAATTTCTTTTTTAATTAAATTTCTTGTTTTTCATAAATTTTGGTTGAAAAATGTTCATAGGTTCCAACAACATAAAATTTAATTCTCGTTTTATTATTATTTAACAAGGGTATTTAAAATATTATAAGTAACATCTTTCAAAAATAAAAAGTCAATTTATTTTTTAAATACATTTTAGTGTTTTTGACAGTTTGAGTAATTTAATAATCTAATTAATTAATTATTAAAGTTTGTTGCATTTGCATTTTTATAATTTTATAGCCACGTTAATAATAATCAAAATTTTATAATAAGGTATTTTGTATTTACATGCTGGAGCAAACTATTACATGAAATTAGAGCTTAAAGGCAAAATTTATAATATGACGAAACTTTAAAGGAAAACCCTTTTTTTGTTAAGAAATTATAAAAATATACTATGTTGAAAATATATAAAACTTAAAACCTTTCATTCAAATTTTGTTTTTGTTTAAATTAATAAATTTTAAGAAATTATTCCAAAATTATTTACTAAACAAATATTTTAAATAAAAATTGAAAAGAATTCAATAAAATTACAATTATCATATAATGGAAAGAAACAAATAAAAATAAATAAAAATATAATTTAATCATTCAAAGTGATAATGAGCTAATTATTTGAAAGATTATTATCTAAATATTTAAATTAATATGGATGAAGCCTTACAAAATTCAAAACTCTCATGGCTTAAAGTGCAAAAAATTTGCCAACTAATTTGTCAAACTAAAATAGCAATGTGATTAAAATTTACTGATTACAATAATTATATCGTGAAATTGGAGCATCAATTATTTTTTTATACAAATAACTATACCATTAAAATATAATAGAGTTTTTAGAACATGAAAAATTCTAATATAAAATAATAAATCATGAATTGCCTGTATAAAGAATCTGTATAAATATGATATAATAAAAATTTATTTAAAGGGACTCAAAGCAAAAAATGAGAACCAAGCCTAAATTTAATTATTAACAAAATGCGAACAAGGATTAAAGATGCTAAAGGAGCCTAAATTATAATGAATTATTTTAAGTTTTTCTGTAAATTATATTTGGTATCTATAAAAGAAAATATGAAATTCTTAATAAAAAATAAAGACGAATTATGAAAGAATTAGGAAAATTTATTAAAATAAATTTGTAAAATAAATGAATTTTTACTATTAAAAGCAAGTAACCATTTAAAAACTCCCATCTAAATATAAAGTAATTATACATTTAAAAATAGCATTTAAGAATCGCTTTAAAAAGTTGCAATTCAATTCTGGACAAAAACAGTAGCCGATGCCATGAAAAATTATATCTAAATTACAATTATCATTTACATGAAAATAAATTTATATATGAAGTGTTAATAAGAAAAAAATAATAATTTTTCGGAAAACAAAAAAAAACGGGTTTTAAAATATGAATTGGACAAAACGTTGTTAATGTTTCTAGTAATAAATATTAAATTAATTTATATAATACATTTGAATATAAAATTTTAATAAAAATCATAAATTAAATCAGAATTGACAAGTAATTCATTGACATAAAAACACTTGAACACAGTTGTGATTTGAGAGTTTGCTTTCAGCGCTTATAAATAACATAATAAAAAAAGACTTAATATATTTTTTGAGTAAAATTTTTCTTTTTTAAATAAAATTATTACATATACAAATAATCATAAAAAGAAATATAGAACTAAAACACATAAGTAAAATAATTAAAATATTTCTTTATCAATCTACGATAAACTGGTTCTCAGGACTAAAAGAATTTATAAAAATTTAAATTATAAGAAATAAAAAACTAAAACTTACAATATTTTAAGGAAATTAACTGTAAAATTAAATATACTAAAATTCTATGTAGTCAAAATTTAAAAAAAACAAAAACAAATTTCATATAGGAGGTATTAAATTAAAAAAAAATATAAATCCAAATTTGATATTCCGCACAGCTTTCATACAACAAAACCGGTTATTTTAAATAATAAGTAAAAAAACAAAGATTTAAATATTTTAGTAAAAATAAAAGTAAATAGATTTAAAAATGAAATAAATAGGTTAAATGGAATTATATTTCTTGGAAAACATGGTATTAATACAAAATTACATTTTAATTTTTATTAAATTGAATATAGACAAAATGCAACAAAAATTTAAAGTTTGTCATTGTGAATAATGAAATCAAACAAATATTAATGGGGTAAAATATTAGGCATGATGACGTTTTGAAAATTATATGTTTTTGTTAAAATTTAAATATAAATTCATGAATTTTATGATTGATTAGTAATTGTGCAACAAATAAATGCATTATTCAAGAAAAATAATTATTTGAAAATTTAAATCGATTCCACTCATTTCCATAAGATATACAATGATTAAATATAAGATATTGAAAACATACGATCGAACAAATTTATTTTACTGACACGACACCACTGGACGATTTAATTAACAACAATCAACAAAATCAAATAATATATGAAAATAGTAATGAAATTAGTATTTTCATAAATATAATTATCAAATAAAAACATAATAATTAATAATAATAAAAAGCGATTCAAATGACTACATTTTAGTGTTTATTTAATTAAAATGGACGAAGTTTTCAGAATCTGTCAAACTGAACGCACAAATCGCAATAGAAATAATTAAAATAAATATGAAAAAATAAAATAGTCAAATAAATTAACAAAAAAACAGAAAATATACTATTTAAAAAAATACTTAAAATATAAATATTTATATAAAATTTACAAGCTGAATAAAAATCATGATATAAATTATTTAATCGCAGTTGCATACTTGAAATGAGACCTTAAGAAATTATTGAAGTAAGTTTTTTCCTATTCGTTTTCAAGATAAGAATGGTTGAGAGAAATTTACAATTAAATCAACATGAGCAAAAGTAGCACATAATTAAAACCAGAATTTTAAATAAAGGTATAATATTTATATAAAATAATTAAAAATTTAATAAGTATCAATTTAATTCCAATTTTTTTTATTGTACTTTGTGTTTTTATTTTATAAATGGCGACAACAATTATGACTAACAAAGTGTTATTGTAAAAATTTGTTATTTAACAATCAAAATATATTAATTTAGTTGATACTTGACATAAATTAATAATTCATTTTTCTATACTTTAATAGACAAACTGTTCACATTATCATAAAATATTACATACTTAATTATTTTAATATATCGATGTTTCATGATAAAAATAATTTTTTCTATATAGTTTAAATTCACAAATTGTTTCGTATCCGCTGGACATTCGCTTGCTGGTGTTCGTAGCGCGTTTATTTCTATTTTATTTTATTTTTTATATATTTTTTTAGTTTAGGATGTTTAAGACAAATCTATTTATTTATTTTAAAAAATGTAAGATAGCAGAAGTATTATATGTATATTTCATGAAGACATTTTTGAAAATTTTTTTCTAAATTTATATGTTTCAAAAAACATTTATTATTTATTTTAATGAAGAAAAGATTGTTTGTTTAAAAACAAGTTGACATATTCTTTTAAATTAATTAGGCTATTTTGCTTTTTAAAAGGAAATAATTATTTCCTTGTTGATATATCGAGATTTTACTTTCCTGAACAATGATTTGCATAAATATGTTCGTTAAGGACCAGGTCAATATAATTTCCTAAATAATTAGATATAAAACCACTCCATATTTTTATTACTTGAAATTATCTCCCTATTTTCTGTATTTGAGAAATAATTTTATGGTTTTTTGATAATTTATATTAGAAAATATAAAAGCCAAATAAAATATTTTAAACAATAACATAATAATACAAGCTCTAATTTTCTTCTATAATTTTTTTATATAATTCTTTCTGATTATTTATTTACTTATATTTTTCGAGTATAATTAAGTTCAAAAATGATAATATAGAAACATAGAATTATTTATATGGCTTTCTAACACTCCATAGAAAAGTTAGGGCCTACTCGGAGGAGTCGTACACTTAAATGAACATTTTATTAGTATTAAAGAGAGAATTAAAAGTTAAATAAAGAAATAAAGTCAAACTATTTTAATTTTAATGATGAGTTTATTGATGGTGTAAACTATTACAATATTGCCTTGCACATAGATATGCAAGGTCTATAATTTCTAATAATTATTTTGAAGTTAATTTTGTGTGATAATTCAATATATTCATTATATCAACAAATGCAATTTATTAAGAATTTATTAATGAAAATTTTATAAGGAGTTTTAATTCTACAAAAAGTGAGTGAAATAAATATAACTGATTAAAATTCCTTTAATATAAAATATTAGCGATGGAAAAAAAATAAATAAAAGAAAAATTACAGTTGATTATGGTATTCTTTCTTTAAGAATATACATGAAGGTGTATGCTTTTGAATTTACAAATTTATTTATTAAAAAAAATATAAAAAAATAGAACCAAATGCTCAAAAATACTAAATAAATATATTACCAAAATTATTTATTAAAAATTAACACACATAAGAAACAAGAACTCCAAAGTCTCAGCTAAAAGTACCATTCTGCTATTTAGGATTGAGAACCTATAAAATATAATTTAAAAATTATTAAATTGAAAAATTTAAATTCACATATACGAGAGAATAAATGAATAAAAATTAAATTAATTCATTATAATTGGAAAGTCTTATTCAAAATAGTAACAAAAATAACGCAACAAAATATTCATAACCGTAAAGAATTATAAATTAATAAAACTAGTAAGTCACAGATTCTTTTCATTTTATGTGTCAGCAAAATAAAATAATTTTGTAAAATTTGTAAAGTTATTGATAAATTTAAAGTAAATTCAAGAAAAAAAGAAAAATAATTTGATTTGTCGGGCTCTTTATATTTATAAAAATAAACAATTATATATTAAAACATTTTTTATTTCTTTTAAAAAACTATTTCAAATAATATGATAGCCAATTATATGTTTTATTTTGCTTTATTAAACATTATCGAATTGAGTCACTGTGAATACGAGAATAAACATACAAAATTTATATATTATTTTTATAAATGATTTTTTGGAAACAAATTAATTAATTTTATTATAATTACGAACTTAACAATTATTGAAAAAGGCATGAAAAAACTGCTTAGATAATGAATAGATAATAAATAAATTTTAGGTAAAATAAGAAATTAAAACAGTTGTAAGAATATAAATTTTAATTGTAGTTTGAAAATAAGCCTTTTTCATTAAAAATTTTAATTATTTTAAAACTCGAAATACTAAACAAACAGAAAATGAGATAAAACAAAATGATTAAAATGAATTACATTCTATCAAACAAAAATTAAAGAATCCAACTAAAAAAAATTATTGGAATTTTCGGCTAGATCAATCAGACTGTGGGAGAAACAGAGCATAAATATAGAAAATTAAAATCAAGGACAAAAAATATTTTATTTCTTAACAAATGATTCTTTGACTATAAATCTCAACAATACAAAATACATAATACAAAGCCAAAATTTAAAGAAACAATAAAAAATGCGATCGCTAAAAATTGGAGATACCCTAAAAATCGTTTCCTCAAATGTCGAACCACGGGGGATGACAATTAATAAAATTACCTTTTTATTTAAAATTAATCGTTTTTAAATTACTTGCTATTCGTTTAAAATGTTTAAAAAGGTTTAATAACTTTTGGCTATTTTTCTTCACCTTCTTTTTTATTTTTCTTCATGCTTTTTTTGCCTTTTTTGTGACTTTTTAGCATTTTTTATAAAATTTTTAGTTGAATCTATGGATAAAATGGAAATTAGCTAATTAGTATTTAGAAATAATCTTAATCTTTCCAAATTTACTTTCATATGCCCATTTATAACTGCATCTTTAATTTATAAATTATAATGATAAATGGGCTTTTTAATAACATAAAGTCTTAAATCATTTAAATAAATAATGAATGAATAAAAAAAATTTTATTGATAAATAATTTCATTTTTATGTTGAGTAACGTTTAAATATTCAACAAGTTTTTATGAAAAATGAACAAAAAATATTTGAGCTTTTTAATGAAAAAATTTATAAAATCAAAATTAAATAATTAGGTAAAGTTAAATTGTTGATATGTGAAATTATTCATTTCTTTATGAACTAATTCAAAAAACCCACAATTCATTTTTATGTCACTTCTCCAACCGAAATTTTTTTAAATAAAATTCTTTATTTTAAAAACCAGCTTTAACCTGGTATTTTTTTAATCCTTTAAAAAATTGATGAATTAATTTTTTTACATTCTCTTCAACATTTAGCGGAGAATCACATATAACTTTTATTTATAAAATTAATAATGCTTCATATGCCTTTTTCTACTGAAGAAAAAAATTAAAGTTCAACACTTTTAATATATTTAAGTTTAGTGTCTTTATGTATTTATCCTTGCACATGGAAAAAACATTCTTTTTTAAATATAAATCTTGCTCATTAAATATT
>SIJG01000080.1:509449-562259 GCA_023374025.1 Heterodera schachtii | reverse complement strand
AAAAAAATTATTAAACTTTTGCAATAAACTTTTACACTTGTTAATACACTAAAATAAATCAAATATCAATACACAATTACATAAATTAAATTAAAATTGCAATTTGTTTATTTTCTAGTAACCTATATTTTTATCACGTGACACTATAAATCATTATAGAATAGTAAATTTATTTGAAATATGAAAAACTCTAAAACAATTTTCAACCAAGAAAAATAGGCTAAATTAATTTGGATTTTATTTTGTATATTTAAAAAAATTTCATAGCATTCAATTTTTCCAATCCAAATTTTCGAGATTTATCATAAAATATAAACATTTTAACATAATATATTTCTAAAAGTATTTCGATAGAAGCAAATTATCAGAACAAAATTATAAATGTAGCACAAAATTAATTAAATCTCACTAAATTAAATTATGAGAACTACATTAAAGAACATTTAATAATAATTAATAAATTTTTTACGAATTTTTAATATTGGAAAAGTTTTCAATTCACAATAATATTGAATAGTTTATTTCTTTTTGAAAAAAAAAATTTAAAAAGGACTTTTAAAAATAAAATAAATGAAAATGAACAACAAAAAAAAAAATCAATTGAATTTTTTTGTTCAACAATATTTTTAAATTTCGTCTCATCGAGAAGATATTGTTGAAAAAGGTTCTCCAATAATTGATAAATAATTATTTGATTTTATTGTATTAATTAATTTAATAAATTCTTTGGGTATTTTTGTTTTTATATATGTTTTATAAAGCCCATTCTTTTTTTAAATATTCTAACCTTATTTAACATATAATTTTACATTATTTGAAGTCTCGAAATTCTTTATTCAGTTTTTTTGTTTGATCTTTTCCAATCGTACCGTCAATGAACTATGGCATTATGGTATAATTGCGTTGTTGTCTATTTTTTTTTAAATTTGATTTATTTTCTTTGCTTTCTAATATTAAAAAGAATTCTCTATTTGTAAATTCATAAGGTTTAAAAAATTTTATATCTAATGGAAAAAATAAAAACAAAAAACTTTTTTTATAATAATTATTTGTAATTAATTGGTTTTATTTTTAGTATATTGAGTTTGCTGTTTATCAAGCCTTGTGCTAATTCAATTAACGTTGAACATTCTTCCAATTGAAATTTTATTTTTTGGATTATTTATCATTTCATTCATATTCTTTTAACTAATTTTTGTTTTATGAATATTTTTGTTAATGATTTATTAATTTTTATCAATAAAAATATTATTGCCAACGGCATAAGAAGATAGTTTAATAAAAAAAATGAAAATATTAAAAGAATGCTAAAAATTATAAATTATAATGATTAAAAGTAAGAGATGACCCACTATCGGTACTAAACTTCCTGTAACCATCGTGGAAAGTTTACTGTAATATGAAAGTTTAATATATTTATATTTTGTGTTAGTTTGTGCTAATAAATAAATCGATATTTAATATTGTGAAAAATTAGTTCAATAATAATTACTATGATTGATGCGTTATATTTTTTTGTAATAATTAATAAATTTTGGAATAATATTTTAATAAAATAGAGAATTTATTCCAAAAACATAAAGGTAATAAAAAAAAAGTTAATTGTTTTATTTGTTATAAAATGAATTGTTAAACAAATCAAAAGAAGTAACTCTGAATAAAATATTTGTATTTAGTCCAATGATAATATATTTAATTCTTTTACACGTTTAATTAATCTTGGCATTTCTGGAAATCTAATAACTGTGTATGTGAAACCATGTATAATCTTGATCATTAATTCAATTGTTTTATTCTTATTGTAAAGGTTTATCAGAATAAATCTTCATTCTTCAATAATAAATTAGAAAACTCATAAAATAATGAATGCGTGATTAATATTTAATATTTATTAAAAGTAAAGCAACCTCCAATTGATTTGTATGGAATACTTTTTAATGTTGCGTATACTTATTAAAGAATATACTATTTTGTACTATAATCATCTTATGAAGACACTTTCTTTTTATTTAATCTGTTTTTTAATTTTGGACAATATAAAAATATAAATTTTAATTTTTGTCTTTAATAAATATTTTAAGACCAAACATTAGGGTTTAAGCCCCAATATTATCCATCCTGAAAAAATTAATCAGTAAAATTACAAAAAAATATTTTATTTGAACATCATACATCAATTAGTTCTTTAGGGACGCCAAAAACTGCACACATGTTTTCTCGACGTCTTTTTTTTTCTCGAATTCCACCTCATTTTGAGCTTTAGAGAGATATTTAATTTCATCAATATTGTCTTAAGAACATTACATATTATTTCTAAATAATTACATTAATTTCCTCAAATAATGTAGATTTTAAATTTAGTTATACCCATTAATGTACATGGGGGGAAAATTACATTCATTATTCATATAAATTCCATAAAATGATTTAATTTTAAATAAATTTTCTTTATTATTCAATCAACTTTTATTAATCTTTGATTGTAATTAATATTAATTGTTTATTATTAAAATAATGAAATCTTATTTGATATATGTATTTTTTTTATTTATCATAATTTTATGTATTACGATAATATTTAATTAAATTCTTTATCGTTAATTTTAGTAGCCTGCACAAGTTTTTTAATTATATTGCATTAAAAATTATGCAATATTATTTAATTTTTTCATTTTGTTAAATATTATTAGGCTTTTGCTGATATATTTATTTCTATTTAAGAACACATTTTGATATGCTTATTTAATACAAATGGTCATCGTTATTAAATTAAAACAACACACAAGGTTTCAAATGTATTATTCTTTGAGGAAATAGCTTTAATAATTAAATTCATATTAATAATTTAACAATTTAAGAGAACAAAGAATATTAAATGAAAAAATTGGATTTTACCATTTATTTTTCTTTTCCAAAAAAATTTTTTTAATACCGAATTCTGCAATTTTTGTTCCTGAAAAGAACCTTGTCCAAGAAACTCGGGAAAGTTTTTTGTTTTTAAATATATAACACATTCTTAAATTTTCCATTTCTTATATTGGAGGCAAGCACATCTAGGGAGGTTGGTGGATGGTAGTGGCCAAAAGATGATGCGAAGGACTGGGAGGGGGTGAAACTCGCTTTGATTGACATCAGCAAAGAATAGTATATATATATATATATATAGGACACGATAAAAGAACATATAATGAGGAAGTAAAGAGAAGAAATAGGTTTATTTAAAACAAAATAACGGAAAAAAAACAAAGAGAGTCGCAAACAAATACCAACTATAAATATTTTGTAAACTTTAATAAATAACCTACCAGCTATTTGATATACATCAAGGGAGGGACAAGAACCTGAATTATATCTATGAATAATTTAAAAACCAAACCGTAAAATATTTATAAATTTATTTAAAAAACAAACCGTAAAAGATTTATAAATTTATTTTATTAACTGCCCAAAAATCAAATAAATATGAATTTAAAATTATTTCATTATAATAGCGCAATAATCATTGAGAGCGAAGAAGCTTCTCTAAAACGTTTTTGGCCATGCAACTAGTATAATAAATGCGAAAATGATGATAATTCCAAACATCTATCATTAAATTCTATAAAAATATATGAATGAATTGGAAGGAACCGTAAGAGATGTGTGTAATTTTTACCCTATTAAGTCCCGGCTTTTACCTATCAAAGTCCAGGCCTTGTAATAGAGATTGGATAAATCATCCTAAGATTATATAAATAAATTGTACGCATAAGTCATACTTACATTTAGTTAAATAACTACAATACAAATGGAAACAAGTCAACAAAAACTTAATTATTTGTCTAACTAACGTTAGTTTCAATACGAAAATTCGCAACCTCAGCATGAAGGAATATAGAAGATTAATGAATATAAGGGCAGTTATATTAAAAATTTAACTAAATCACTTAATTAAACACTCAAACAAAGAATAAATTCTACTGCGACCAGATCGCTAGAATAACAATTAAAAATGAAAACGACAATTAGAAAAAAATTGAAATAAAATCCACATTAAAAGGATTGAAATTGAAAACAAATTACTCTTATAACTATTTAATTTATTTAAAATAAAAAAAGAATGAAAAGATACATTAGTATAAATATCTGTTGTTTCTATTGCACGCGCAAATCTAATTTCCTCCGTATGTCTGGCTGCCATTTCAAATCGAGTTACCAAGAAAATAAAAATAAATAAAAAATAACTTATAGAAAATTAATTATTGAAAATTGCAAATAAAAACGAAAAAAAAAATTAATTTGTTTGTCTAAATCAAATTTTTGAAATAAACAAATAAAAAATTCTTCATTGAGAAAATTTTAGTAATTTCAAGACAAATTTATTTAAAATTTATTAATTGTTCAAACTATTTAGTAAAGAGTTATTATGATAAATAAAATAAAACACATCATTTATATAAAATTTAACTAAATCAACTCTATTTAATTTTCAAACAAAGAATACATTCTACTACTACCAGATCGCTGGAATAATAATTAAAAAGATAACCGAAATTAAAAACAAATTACTCTTTTAACTATTTAATATATTTAAAAATAAAAGGAGAATGAAAAGGCATATTAATATAAATATCTGTTATTTATATTGAACACATTTCTATAATTCTCTTGAAGCATACAACAATATTACCTTAGAATGGTTAGCAAATCCAACCGAAAATACCAAAATTATAAACATTAAGGCAATGCCAATTGGAGTTTCGCCAATCTGGCGGACGATGTTACAAGCAAAAATTTGTAAATTTGAAAATTATATTTTCATACTTAAACATATTATAAACTTACATTAAATTGACAATTTGAAATATCGAGAGTTGACTGACAAGGGAAGAAAAAATTATAGAAAATTAATTATTGACAAATCGCAAACAAAAGATAAATTATATATATAAATTTTTAATTTGTTTGTAAAAACCTAAATTATTATAATTAAATTATTTAACTGCCTTATAATCTCCCGCCAACAATAATTAAACAGCTATTTGTTAGAGAATTGTATAATATCAAGAAGAGACACAAAACCAAAATCTAATAATGTGCAAATCTATGCTTTTTTTAAGCTGCTCTTGTGTAATTTGTTTTGGCTAATGAATTTTAATTTATAAATAATTTAAGTTTAGCACCTACATATTAAACAAAATTGGTACTATAAATGATCAATTTTTTATTAATAAAAACCTTGAAATTCTATTTTTGCAAAAATCTGTTAATATCAAAATTTTTCACTGCGACGGTAGGGTAACACCTGACAAAATTCATTATAAAGAATTTCTAGACAAATTTATTTAAATTGATCATGTTGTTAAATTTGAAACAGGCTTCAGAGCTGTTATTATTCTATAAATTTTCTAGTGATTTCTATGAAAAGCACCTTTTGTAATATTTTTGTTTACGTTTTATTTCAATTTATTTAGCAAAGAGTTTAATTTTATATTAACTTTTTTATTTATGTTCTTCATTTGATTTAAAATTAAAGTTATAATCAAACCCAGTTCTTATTAATATATCCTTATTTCCATTACATATAAACGAAATGGTTTTTTTTGGCGTTTATTCGTTAATATTTTTTATCATTTATAACCTATTGATTTGGAATATTTTTAATATATTTTTAATTTTAAATTGCTAATATATAAACATTTCCATAATTACAATCAAATTCGTTTTTGACGTATTTTTTAATGATTAGAAACAATTTTTTAATTCTTTCCATATGGTAAATTTACATATTTTGCAAAATATTATTTACGAATAAATAAATTAAATGATTAAATTTATCAATAAAACGTTAGGGTATTTAATAATACATGAATATATAATTTGTCTGAAAATTATTAATGGAATTAACCAATCTTTTTAAAAATATTGTTTATTAATTGACCAAAAAGCACAATATTATAAAATTCTTTGATTATTCTAGTTTGTTTTTAAATTGTTTCTGATATGAAGGATTGTATAAATTTGCACAATTTATTACTTACCATTTATTCATGTTCAGCGAAATTTTTGGCATTATTAAAATAATTATTTATAATGAATATTTTAAATGCAAGATTTATTAGCAGTTAAATATTGCTGTCAAGGTAAAATAGTAATTTGGTTTTTTAATACATCATTTCTTAGTATAAACTTAAATAATATGGTTTGTAATTCGTTTTATTTCCAATCAAATGAATCATAAAATGCCTGAAAATATAAATATAAAATCAAATAAAAATTTTAACCAAAAATCAAAAAGAAACACTAAGTTTTAAAAAGCTGAAAAATTCTTAAACTAAATAGTGCATTTTGATTTGTGATATAAAATGAATCGAAAATAAATTAGTATCATATTAATTGTAATAGTTTGAATAAAAGCAAGAAAAAACATATATATGCAATGATAAACTAAGAAATATCAAACAATCGTTATTTTTCAAAGTGATCCATTTAATCTTCATGAATTTAACTATTTCCAGAACGCTGAATACGGTAGAATTTTGGATAAATGTAAAAAAATATCTAAACAAATTTCTATAATTCAAAGAATCTGCAAAACAAAGTCTAATTGTTTCAATCAAATTGTAATGTCGTTTATCCCATTTAAAAAGTTAAGCCGATTAAAAAATATGTTATCAAACACGGAAAATAAAAAAATTATAATGAGAAAGCTCATTAATAAGCAAATTATAATTTAAAAAATTGTTGAAAAGAATTCCTTAGCCAATCTTAATCTAGAGCATAATTAAATCGGGATTTAATGGATTGTATACGAATAATTCAATAATACGCCTTTAACCGCAGAAGTATTTAAAGGCGCTAAACTCGAGAACGATTTTTCACTTTTCTGCGATCAATGTCAAGTGATTCAAAATACTATTAAAGTCTTACAATTTTTTCAAATCGATTTCTTTCCGATGCTGTTCAATTTTACCATGGCTTTTTTTGGCTTTACTTTTTTTAATTATTTATTTTTTGTTATCCATAGTAATATTTATGCATAAGACAATTTTCCTGATAGATATTAGAGAATTAATATTTGTCATAAAAGGTTGTGAATTTTGACTTATTTTCAGTTAGCTATAGATCAACCATGTTAAATTTTTTGCTATTTTTGATTGTGATTTTCATATAATTTAATTTTCTATTTTTTTTTAATTTCATGGTCGATTCAAACTTTTTTTTCCAAAATTGGCGTTAGCGGGATAACTCGTAATTATATTTTGGAAGAACTAAACATAATTATTTAAAAATTTCGTTGAACTAATTTAAATTTCAAACTTTTAATTCCCCAAATTCAAAAGCTGGCATTTTCGTTGACAAATTATTTAAAAATATTTATTATATTTAAAGATATTAATGGAACAACCAATTCTGTTTTAAAAAAATTAGTATTAACGATTCAAAATTCAAAAGCTTCAAATTTAAAGAATAGAAATTATTAAACTGAATAATATTGTAAAATATGATGAAGTTATACATAAAAAAATAATTATTCAATTTGGGCGATTGACATTTGGTGCAGATTCGGCACTTTTTATAAAACCCAAAAATATGAAAAAATTTCTCAGAAATTAATTCAAATTTATGAAAAACCCTAAAAAACAATATTAAAATTAATAGTATAAAATATTTCCATAAATAAAATTGAAAAGGAAAGCAGAAATAACCAATAATATAAAAATAACAAAGAAAGAAATAATAAATAATAACAAAAATGAAGAATGTCATTTCTAGGGTTCGGAATTATAGGAATTATATGCACATAAAATCTTAAAATATGCGCATGAAATATGCACCAAAAATTGCAAAATATGCATATAAAAAGTGAAAAATATGCACATAAATTTTTCCAAATTTAGGGCAAAATTTTCAAAATTTCTTTAAATTTGTTAAATATAAAGTAAAATCTTCAAAAATGGCTAAATGTGGTATTAAAAATCATTTTAGGAGAAAAAAAGATGATAAAGCTAAAATTTACTCATTTTTAGCGAAAAATCAATACAAAAAGCGAAATTTTGCTTTTTTTGCTTATTTTTGACATAAATTAACCATTTTTTGAGAAAATTTAGATTTATTCAATATTTTTCGTGAAAATTTTCCTAAAAAATTATTGTTTGGAAAATTTTCCTGTTTTTGAGGTCAAAAGGCCAATTTGTCTGTTTGGGTCCGTTCTATTAGAGGTTTTTTGGAAAAATGCCAAAATATGCACATAAAATATGCACGAAATGCCAAAATATGCACAAATATGCAAATATGCACATAAATCGCGAAATATGCACAAATATGCAAAATATGCATATGGAAGTACGGCCTAGAAGCTTCTAATCAAGCTAAAAACATGTTTTTCGTGCGTTTCAGGCCTCCCACAGTCCAGGAAAAAAAAATATGCATTTGCATATAATTCCGAACCCTAGTCATTTCGAATAATTAATTTGTAAAATGTCATAAATTAAGTATATAAAAACTGAGGAAAACCAAATTGTTGAAATTTATTCTAAAAGTATGTGATTGCGATAAAGAAAAATGCACAAATAAATTGAATTAATTCGAAATTAAAAAAAGCAATTATCATATTCTATATTTATGAAGTTTGAAAATTAAAAAAGCAGAAAACGATTAATTTTTATAATTATGCCTAATTGTGGTGCCCTATAATCTTAAAATTTTTAATTCCTTGCCAAAGAACAACTCAAAAAAAAACATGTTATAGGCCATTAAATCAATTACATTCAAATTCAAAAAATGTTAAATAATTAAAATAAAACCAAAAACATTTAAAATTTACATATATATTAACATTTTATTTATTGAACGCTAAAATGATTTTTGAGTAAAAAAGTATTTGCCGCAACAGCAAACAATTAGGGATTTTTTTAAAGAAAAGTTGCGATCTTAATAATTTAATAAAAAGGCTACAAAAATTATTTCCCATTATTAAAACCCTAAACTCTAGTTAACAAAAACAATGATAAAACAATGATACTTTATCATTCTACAATAAATTATTAAATACAAATAACAAATAATATAACTAGATATTTAAACTAATTTACAAAAAAATATTAATGTTTTTTCAAAAAACAAAAAAACGAGCAACAGTACACGCATCCTACCGATGACCTGATCTATTCATTTTATTTATTTAGAAACAAAATTTTTTCCTTAAATCTAGTGCAAAAATAAAATGCGAATCATATGAAAAATAAAAAATATAATCAAATTATTAATATATCAATAAAGCGTAAGAATAGAATAAAAAATTAAATATAAAAATATCAATGTACTTGAGGCTAATTTAATAAGATATGAATAAATTTAATATACTGCTCAATAAAAGCGATGAGTTACTTAAGCTTTCATTTGATTTTTGTAAATTTATTATTAATTTAAACAAGTGTTTTTGTACTGCGCTTTCACTTTTAATTCCTAAACGGACTCACAATTAGAATTGAAATTTTGGCTTCTCATTATTATTATTTTTACAGGCAATGATTGATATTATTCCTTCGTATTTATTACTCAAAATGGGCATTCGTCCATATCGCAATAAATGTTGAGAAATTTTCCAATAATTAGAACAAAAATGAATTGCTTTATAATTATTATTATTATTTTCAGCTACTTTTTTTAATTTCTAAGATAAGATTGTAAATAGTAAAACGAACTTAATAAATTTAAAGTCACATAAAAATTAAATGTTGTATAAAATTTATTAACGATTATTTTTCGATTTGTGGAAAGCCTTGATGAATTTATATTGATGATCAGGTAACGGCTTTATATCTGCAAATAAAACAAAATTTGTAAAAATATAATTGTCAAAAAACTCCCAACATATTTGATAAAAATTCCAAAAAAGGCAAAATATTTGCTAAATTTGAAACAAAATTGCTCGAAAAATAATTTTTCCATTATACTATAATTTCGATTCTATTTTTTAAATAATTTGGTAGTATTATTTTTAAATATCACAATAAGTAGTTCTATTATTTCCATGTTTATACTTGCTTTAATTTTGTCAATTTTTAAAACAAATAATTAGCTTTAAAATTCTAATTAATGTCTTGGTTTTCTAACGGTTATATCGTTCTTTACTGTATATTTTCACAATTTTAATATTTTATGTCTATCATTTCTCAATTAAATTTTAACATGTCAATCGACTCGTTATCCTCTTGATTCGATTAGAGTTCGCCTAGCCTCGTAATAATCATTTTTAATTGTATAGGATCTTTAACCTAAAAATAAATCACATGCACAAACATTTTAATAATTGATTTATGATTGAGTTAAATGTGACCAAAATTTTGTTACATATTTTTAATTGTAATCTTTATTAAATAAATTATTTTAAATGGAACAATTTTGGTTTAGTCTTTTGCGATCTTTTTTATAAAATAGCTTTTTTGTAACTGATACTGGTGAACGCAAAACTAAATTATTCAATTTGAGGCATTAGAATTAGAAAAATCTAAGTAAATGATATATGTAAATCTTTTGTTATTTAGAAAAATTTAAAGGCTTGAATTATAAATCATTTTTATCTCAATCAAAAATATGAAAAAATGGTGCGTTTTGCTTTACAATTTGAATTTTTAAATTGATTTTATTATTAATTAAGAGTTGTTTTTAATAATCGTCTTAAATTTTTTGTAGATTATAATTTTTTGTACTGTGTTTTATTTATCTAATTTGTGTATTTGCCAAAAATCAGAAATATATTTAAATTGATTTAATATTTTTGAATAAATTAACAATAAGTGCATATGATATAGTTTCAGAGTATTTTATTTCAGAAGCCGGGTGTTGAAAGGTCAAAAAAATTGGACAAAACCAATTTATTGGTGAAGAAAATATAAAATATCATATTCAAAAGAATAAAATAAAAACTTAAATAAATAATTTTATAAGTGCTAAATATAATATCATGTTATAAAAATATTAAAATGTATAAATGCTTTTGTTGGTAAAAGAGACTGATAAGAGTGAAGGTTTCTTATATATAAATACTTTAAAATTTAAATATTTTAAAATTAAATGTAATAATTACAAAATAATTAAATTGTTTCTTAATTGGAAAGGTTAAAAGGATAATTAAGTTCTCCTTTAATAGGACTTATTCATTCATTTAATAATACATTTATTTTTATAAAATTTTGATTTATGTTTTCAAAATTTACTTAGGTTTGTAAAAAAATGTTTATTATAAGCTCCTTTATATTATTACATTTTTATTTATTCATTTTTTTAGTTAATATGCTGACATTTTTATTGAGAGATGGACAAAATTTTATTCACATTGGTTCTTTTGGAGCTGACCATGTGAGAGGGTATATTGTAAAGGTTTTATTTTTAGTGTATTATAAATGAATTTTAGCTTCTTAATTTTTTTTGCAAAAAATCATAATTTTAATATAAAATCAAAGCATTTTTTAAATTAATCAACTTTCAAGTTTTTAATTTTTTAAGAAAGATTTGGTTTTAGATTTTTTAAATTATATTCTTGTTAACCGAAACAGTAATAAAAAAAAATATAGAAAAATATTAATAAAAGCTTTCGCACCTAACTTTGAGGCTTACAAGCAGGCCGTTTTTCGATAATGACTGTGACCCTTTTTATCATTAATTTTATGATTTTATTTTGTGATTAGATTCCGCTGATTTAAGCCATTTATTTGAACAAAATTATTTAAAAATATTTTTTATTATATTATTTTTCTTTAGTTATTAATATATTTGGAAAATTTAATTATAATTTTAAAATAGAACTTGTATTGTTAAGTGTAAAACAAATAAAAAAATAAATTATATTAAAAAAATAAAAAAGCATAATTTTTTAAATTGAATAAAATTACTTACATTATATGAATATTGCTTTTAGACTATGTTTTTCTTTAAATTTGCGCAAAATATAAATTTATTCACTAATTTAAATAACCAAAGGTATATTCCATAGCACTTAAATCATTCTACAAATAGAGGGCAAATAAATGAAAAATTTTATCAGAAAATTTAGATTAAAATTAAAACCTATTTTTTAATAAATACGACTTTAACATTTTAATTGCTGTAAACACTTTTATGTATATTTAAATTTTTTAAAATATTATAAAAAAAATTTTTTAGGTTTTGTTATTAAATTTTTTAAATGATAATTATGATCAATATACATGGTTTAAGCCTCATTATTAAGTAGTCAAGCCGGATGGATTTTCGAGCTCATCTCAGAACTATAGTCGGTTCGGGCAACCAAATTAATTGAAATTAAGTTTTTTAGTATTATTTTTTTGGTTTTTTATAGAATTCAAAAGCATATCGTTATTATGCATTTTATTTTACATTTCAGCGAAAAATTTTATTTATGTCTATTGCATTAATTACATGGAGAAAGACTTTATTTTATTAAAAAATTTCAATTTTTTATAATTTGTTTTGTTTTTATGCAATATATTATACTGAAACATTAATTTTTAACCTTTTAAGTCCCGGCTTTTACCTATCAAGGTCCAGGCCTTGTAATAGAGATTGGATAAATCATCCTAAGATTATATAAATAAATTGTACGCATAAGTCATACTTACATTTAGTTAAATAACTACAAAACAAATGGAAAAGAGTCAACAAAAACTTAATTATTTGTCTAACTAACGTTAGTTTCAATACGAAAATTCGCAACCTCAGCATGAAGGAATATAAGATTAATGAATATAAGGGCAGTTATATTAAAAATTTAACTAAATCAACTTAATTAAACTTTCAAACAAAGAATAAATTCTACTGCGACCAGATCGCTAGAATAACAATTAAAAATGAAAACGACAATTAGAAAAAAAAATTGAAATAAAATCCACATTAAAAGGATTGAAATTGAAAACAAATTACTCTTATAACTATTTAATTTATTTAAAAATAAAAAAAGAATGAAAAGATACACAAAATATTAACATTCGTTTGAATCTAGTGTATTTAAATTATTATTTATATGTAATTACATTAAGGAGACCAACTTGCAATCAACTCACGGTGTATCATGCCTGAGCGTAATCAACAGATGATGATACATTTCCGTTTTTTTCCTATGTAATTTTTCAGCTTTCGAACAGCCAAATATTATTTTAAAGTTTTAATATTTTTATTTCATTATTAATTTGTAATCAATTTTATTACTTTTCATTTTTATAAATTTTTTTAAAAATTTTAAATGTATGCTATTTATATCCTATCCTTAAATAACAAATTTTTTAGATTTCTGATAGATATTTACTTTTAAATTTTCGATTTACATCCTCTGAAATTTAATTATGTTTTTGGTTTTTAAATTTTGAATATTACATAATAATCTATCAAATGAATTGACGATTTCGCTGCACATGATCATGCAGTTGGCGTATTCGTTTTGATAAATTGTCATGACAGTGTTAATTTGTTATGAATGGTTGTTTTTCAAAATTTGCTTTGTTATATAATTTAATTTTTTATGGCATATTATTGCATTTTTATTTTTATCGTCCCAGAAATTATTTATAATATTTTTGAGCAAATATCTTTTTATTTTTTTCTCTAATTGATGCAAATTTCCTGAGCGTAAAATGTTTTTTTTATTTTTCACGATTGATTAATTAATTTAATTTTTTAAAAAATATTTAGTTTATTTTTCATACATTCACGGCAATTATTTATCATGCCTATTTGGTTTCGGAGTCCAAGAGAAGGTATGTATTTGGTTTTATTGTTTAGTTTTAATATCAAACTAATTTTATTTTTAGTGTAATTAAACTTATTATTATACAGAATTGTATAAACTTTTTATTTTATGCTAATTTCGGCATTTTTCCTGGGTCAAGCTTTTTAATTTTTAATAACAAGTGCTACTGATTTATTTTTCTCGATTTAAATGATTTTTTATAAATTCTTACATTGGATTTTATATTAGAAAGTTGCGTCTTATTGAAGGTTCGAATCAATTTTTTTAAATTCTTTATTAAAGCTTAATGAAATTTTATTTTTTTGCACTTTTATAAAAAATTTCGGCGAGTTCCGCCTACTTTTGTTTTATAATGTTTAGCTAATTATTAATTAAACTATTAATAACTATTTAAACAATTTTATTAATATTACATAGAATTCATAATATATAAATTTTTCATTATTTTTTAAATAATGATTTCTTATTTCTTTTAATTGCGATTAAAAATATTATCACGTAATATCTTGGTTCTTATTTGGTTAATATATTGTAAATTAAATTCATGAATTTAATTTTTCTATTATTCGGAATATTATATTTATAAAATTAATTGCAAAATCAAATTATTAAAAAAAATTTTTCTTTATATAAATGTTTATTATTTAATTAAATCCATATCTAGGAGACTTTTCAAAGATTTTATTAATTTTTTTAAAATTTATATCATTAATTTTTTTTTTTAAATATACTAGTTCTTTTCGTCACAATAATATATAATCGTCTTTGAAAATTAAATTTAAATGCTCATTATCCGTAAAAGCAATGTTTAAATGTTTGGCTAGCATTCCATTATAAATTTTATCTATTATCAGAGAAATTTTATAATATAATTTTATTTAATCTGTCATTTCTTCTTTTTAGTTAACATTTCAATAAGTTCTTTCTATAATGTTTATTTAAGATTATTTAAAAGCATAATTTTATTATTTTCAATTTTATTTTAAAATTAATTTATATTTTTCATAACAACAATTTATTGACTTAATTTAATTTATTTTTTTTATCAATCATAAGCATTTGAATTTATTTACTGTAAATGTTTATATCTTTGATATTTTCACGATTGCCTGAATCGGATCTAGTTTGAATGACTTGAGTTGTCAATACTTTTTTATAAAAAAGTTCATTTTAATACGAACAAAAAAGGGACAAATTCATAAAATTTCAAAAAAAATCGCGTAAAACTGTTTGAGAATTTAGTTGAATTACATCTTGTAGGTTTTTATAATTATTTTCTAAGAAAATGAACAACAATTCTTAAGTGTTTATCTATGTAAAAGTTTCAAACCATGAATATTTTTCACATCAATGAAATCTAATTTTAGTTTTTATTGAATTTTAGAAAATTCATTTAATGAAATTCAGTTGAATTTAAATAAATATTTATTTATATTTATCATTATGAAATTAAGATTATGTCAGTAGATTTTGAAGAATTATTTTGGTTTTCTTATTCAGGCTGTGATTTAAATTTTATTTCGTTATTTAAGAAAATTAAAAGAATAGAAATTAAATAGTGAGTTAATTGATCAACTGGGCAATGTACCACATTTCTAACAATTGCTACTGTAGAATCATTAGAGTTTAGCTAATAAATATTCTTAAGCTCAAATCATTTATTTCCAATAATTTATTAATGGCATTCTTATATAATTGATAAGCAGAATCTTTTTTTTCATCGAGGAAAGTATATTTTTAAACAGTGTTTACTTTAATCACAAATATTAGTATTTATTGAATCTAGGGACTTTAAATAATCTTTTGTTCAGAAGTAATCAGCATTATTTTTTTTTTTGGATTTATTATATTGAGAATAAATTTGACAAAAATTACTTATTACTTTTAAAATTTCAGTTACGATTTTTTCTTTTATAAAATTTTCCTCTCATTTTTAATTTTGAATATTGAATTAAAAATAAATATGATTATTTTGTCTTTGATCTCAATTTACTATACATTTGTTTTTTTTACATATAAATTTTAAACGACAATTCAAAAATAATAAAAACCCGAGAAGTACAACGATCGCTACTCACACTTATTGAAGAAAAGGCTTAATTTTTCGTTTAAAAATAAATTAAAATTGATGCAAACATTTTATTCACTTTTTGCAATTACACAAGAGATACATTTCCAATTTTTTTTTAATTTTTGCTTTTATTTTGATTATAAAACATGAATTAATTTGAAATTATATTTATTAACATATTTTATCAATAAAAATCACGTTGAAATTTTGTCTAAAACTCTTTAAATATATTTTTATACATTTTTTATAAAAAATTGTTTATATGTTTATCTAACTGTTTTTAATAATTTTTCATTTAATATGATCTTATTATTTTGCTTAACAATTATTAATTTTAACAATTTTTTCATTACCAAACACTGCGTCTACAAAATTTCATATCATAAAGACATAATTTTTTGCTTATGCCTTTTTTGTATAGGCTTTCATCGTTACTAATGAATAAAAAGGAGATAGAAATTTTAACAATTTTTTCATTACCAAACACTGCGTCTACAAAATTTCATATCATAAAGACATAATTTTTTGCTTATGCCTTTTTTGTATAGGCTTTCATCGTTCTGATGAATAAAAAGGAGATAAAAATTTTAACAATTTTTCATTACAAACACTGCGTCTACAAAATTTTATATCATAAAGACATAATTTTTTGCTTATGCCTTTTTGTATAGGCTTTCATCGTTACTGATGAATAAAAAGGAGATAGAAATTTTAACAATTTTTTCATTACCAAACACTGCGTCTACAAAATTTCATATCATAAAGACATAATTTTTACTTATGCCTTTTTTGTATAGGCTTTCATCGTTACTAATGAATAAAAAGGAGATAGAAATTTTAACAATTTTTTCATTACCAAACACTGCGTCTACAATATTTCATATCATAAAACATAATTTTTTACTTATGCCTTTTTTGTATAGGCTTTCATCGTTACTGATGAATAAAAGGAGATATAAATTTTAACAATTTTTCATTACCAAACACTGCGTCTACAAAATTTCATATCATAAAGACATAATTTTTTACTTATGCCTTTTTGTATAGGCTTTCATCGTTACTAATGAATAAAAAGGAGATAGAAATTTTAACAATTTTTTCATTACCAAACACTGCGTCTACAAAATTTCATATCATAAAGACATAATTTTTTACTTATGCCTTTTTTGTATAGGCTTTCATCGTTACTAATGAATAAAAAGGAGATAGAAATTTTAACAATTTTTTCATTACCAAACACTGCGTCTACAAAATTTCATATCATAAAGACATAATTTTTTACTTATGCCTTTTTTGTATAGGCTTTCATCGTTACTAATGAATAAAAAGGAGATAGAAATTTTAACAATTTTTTCATTACCAAACACTGCGTCTACAAAATTTCATATCATAAAGACATAATTTTTTACTTATGCCTTTTTTGTATAGGCTTTCATCGTTACTAATGAATAAAAAGGAGATAGAAATTTTAACAATTTTTTCATTACCAAACACTGCGTCTACAAAATTTCATATCATAAAGACATAATTTTTTACTTATGCCTTTTTTGTATAGGCTTTCATCGTTACTAATGAATAAAAAGGAGATAGAAATTTTAACAATTTTTTCATTACCAAACACTGCGTCTACAAAATTTCATATCATAAAGACATAATTTTTTGCTTATGCCTTTTTTGTATAGGCTTTCATCGTTACTAATGAATAAAAAGGAGATAGAAATTTTAACAATTTTTTCATTACCAAACACTGCGTCTACAAAATTTCATATCATAAAGACATAATTTTTTACTTATGCCTTTTTTGTATAGGCTTTCATCGTTACTAATGAATAAAAAGGAGATAGAAATTTTAACAATTTTTTCATTACCAAACACTGCGTCTACAAAATTTCATATCATAAAGACATAATTTTTTACTTATGCCTTTTTTGTATAGGCTTTCATCGTTACTAATGAATAAAAAGGAGATAGAAATTTTAACAATTTTTTCATTACCAAACACTGCGTCTACAAAATTTCATATCATAAAGACATAATTTTTTACTTATGCCTTTTTTGTATAGGCTTTCATCGTTACTAATGAATAAAAAGGAGATAGAAATTTTAACAATTTTTTCATTACCAAACACTGCGTCTACAAAATTTCATATCATAAAGACATAATTTTTTACTTATGCCTTTTTTGTATAGGCTTTCATCGTTACTAATGAATAAAAAGGAGATAGAAATTTTAACAATTTTTTCATTACCAAACACTGCGTCTACAAAATTTCATATCATAAAGACATAATTTTTTACTTATGCCTTTTTTGTATAGGCTTTCATCGTTACTAATGAATAAAAAGGAGATAGAAATTTTAACAATTTTTTCATTACCAAACACTGCGTCTACAAAATTTCATATCATAAAGACATAATTTTTTACTTATGCCTTTTTTGTATAGGCTTTCATCGTTACTAATGAATAAAAAGGAGATAGAAATTTTAACAATTTTTTCATTACCAAACACTGCGTCTACAAAATTTCATATCATAAAGACATAATTTTTTACTTATGCCTTTTTTGTATAGGCTTTCATCGTTACTAATGAATAAAAAGGAGATAGAAATTTTAACAATTTTTTCATTACCAAACACTGCGTCTACAAAATTTCATATCATAAAGACATAATTTTTTGCTTATGCCTTTTTTGTATAGGCTTTCATCGTTACTAATGAATAAAAAGGAGATAGAAATTTTAACAATTTTTTCATTACCAAACACTGCGTCTACAAAATTTCATATCATAAAGACATAATTTTTTACTTATGCCTTTTTGTATAGGCTTTCATCGTTACTAATGAATAAAAAGGAGATAGAAATTTTAACAATTTTTTCATTACCAAACACTGCGTCTACAAAATTTCATATCATAAAGACATAATTTTTTACTTATGCCTTTTTTGTATAGGCTTTCATCGTTACTAATGAATAAAAAGGAGATAGAAATTTTAACAATTTTTTCATTACCAAACACTGCGTCTACAAAATTTCATATCATAAAGACATAATTTTTTACTTATGCCTTTTTTGTATAGGCTTTCATCGTTACTAATGAATAAAAAGGAGATAGAAATTTTAACAATTTTTTCATTACCAAACACTGCGTCTACAAAATTTCATATCATAAAGACATAATTTTTTACTTATGCCTTTTTTGTATAGGCTTTCATCGTTACTAATGAATAAAAAGGAGATAGAAATTTTAACAATTTTTTCATTACCAAACACTGCGTCTACAAAATTTCATATCATAAAGACATAATTTTTTACTTATGCCTTTTTTCTATAGGCTTTCATCGTTACTAATGAATAAAAAGGAGATAGAAATTTTAACAATTTTTTCATTACCAAACACTGCGTCTACAAAATTTCATATCATAAAGACATAATTTTTTACTTATGCCTTTTTTGTATAGGCTTTCATCGTTACTAATGAATAAAAAGGAGATAGAAATTTTAACAATTTTTTCATTACCAAACACTGCGTCTACAAAATTTCATATCATAAAGACATAATTTTTTACTTATGCCTTTTTTGTATAGGCTTTCATCGTTACTAATGAATAAAAAGGAGATAGAAATTTTAACAATTTTTTCATTACCAAACACTGCGTCTACAAAATTTCATATCATAAAGAAATAATTTTTTACTTATGCCTTTTTTGTATAGGCTTTCATCGTTACTAATGAATAAAAAGGAGATAGAAATTTTAACAATTTTTTCATTACCAAACACTGCGTCTACAAAATTTCATATCATAAAGACATAATTTTTTACTTATGCTTTTTTGTATAGGCTTTCATCGTTTACTAAAAAAAAGGAGAAAATTTTTAACAATTTTTCATTAAAAACTTGTTAAAATTCTATTGCGCTTTTTATTTTTTACTAACGATGAAAGACAAAAAAAGCCTTATTAAAAATTATTTTTTTAGGATATGAAATTTCTCGTTACGCAGTGAATACAAAGGAGAAAATTTTAAAATTTCTATCTCCTTTTTATTCATTAGTAACGATGAAAGCCTATACAAAAAAGGCATAAGTAAAAAATTATTTCTTTATGATATGAAATTTTGTAGACGCAGTGTTTGGTAATGAAAAAATTGTTAAAATTTCTATCTCCTTTTTATTCATTAGTAACGATGAAAGCCTATAGAAAAAAAGGCATAAGTAAAAATTATTTCTTTATGATATGAAATTTTGTAGACGCAGTGTTTGGTAATGAAAAAATTGTTAAAATTTCTATCTCCTTTTTATTCATTAGTAACGATGAAAGCCTATAGAAAAAAGGCATAAGTAAAAAATTATGTCTTTATGATATGAAATTTTGTAGACGCAGTGTTTGGTAATGAAAAAATTGTTAAAATTTCTATCTCCTTTTTATTCATTAGTAACGATGAAAGCCTATACAAAAAAGGCATAAGTAAAAAATTATGTCTTTATGATATGAAATTTTGTAGACGCAGTGTTTGGTAATGAAAAAATTGTTAAATTTCTATCTCCTTTTTATTCATTAGTAACGATGAAAGCCTATACAAAAAAGGCATAAGTAAAAAATTATGTCTTTATGATATGAAATTTTGTAGACGCAGTGTTTGGTAATGAAAAAATTGTTAAAATTTCTATCTCCTTTTTATTCATTAGTAACGATGAAAGCCTATACAAAAAAGGCATAAGTAAAAAATTATGTCTTTATGATATGAAATTTTGTAGACGCAGTGTTTGGTAATGAAAAAATTGTTAAAATTTCTATCTCCTTTTTATTCATCAGTAACGATGAAAGCCTATACAAAAAAGGCATAAGTAAAAAATTATGTCTTTATGATATGAAATTTTGTAGACGCAGTGTTTGGTAATGAAAAAATTGTTAAAATTTCTATCTCCTTTTTATTCATTAGTAACGATGAAAGCCTATACAAAAAAGGCATAAGTAAAAAATTATGTCTTTATGATATGAAATTTTGTAGACGCAGTGTTTGGTAATGAAAAAATTGTTAAAATTTCTATCTCCTTTTTATTCATCAGTAACGATGAAAGCCTATACAAAAAAGGCATAAGCAAAAAATTATGTCTTTATGATATGAAATTTTGTAGACGCAGTGTTTGGTAATGAAAAAATTGTTAAAATTTCTATCTCCTTTTTATTCATCAGTAACGATGAAAGCCTATAGAAAAAAGGCATAAGCAAAAAATTATGTCTTTATGATATGAAATTTTGTAGACGCAGTGTTTGGTAATGAAAAAATTGTTAAAATTTCTATCTCCTTTTTATTCATTAGTAACGATGAAAGCCTATACAAAAAAGGCATAAGTAAAAAATTATGTCTTTATGATATGAAATTTTGTAGACGCAGTGTTTGGTAATGAAAAAATTGTTAAAATTTCTATCTCCTTTTTATTCATTAGTAACGATGAAAGCCTATACAAAAAAGGCATAAGTAAAAAATTATGTCTTTATGATATGAAATTTTGTAGACGCAGTGTTTGGTAATGAAAAAATTGTTAAAATTTCTATCTCCTTTTTATTCATTAGTAACGATGAAAGCCTATACAAAAAAGGCATAAGCAAAAAATTATGTCTTTATGATATGAAATTTTGTAGACGCAGTGTTTGGTAATGAAAAAATTGTTAAAATTTCTATCTCCTTTTTATTCATTAGTAACGATGAAAGCCTATACAAAAAAGGCATAAGTAAAAAATTATGTCTTTATGATATGAAATTTTGTAGACGCAGTGTTTGGTAATGAAAAAATTGTTAAAATTTCTATCTCCTTTTTATTCATCAGTAACGATGAAAGCCTATACAAAAAAGGCATAAGCAAAAAATTATGTCTTTATGATATGAAATTTTGTAGACGCAGTGTTTGGTAATGAAAAAATTGTTAAAATTTCTATCTCCTTTTTATTCATTAGTAACGATGAAAGCCTATACAAAAGAGGCATAAGTAAAAAATTATGTCTTTATGATATGAAATTTTGTAGACGCAGTGTTTGGTAATGAAAAAATTGTTAAAATTTCTATCTCCTTTTTATTCATCAGTAACGATGAAAGCCTATACAAAAAAGGCATAAGCAAAAAATTATGTCTTTATGATATAAAATTTTGGCTCAAAATTACAAAATCACAAAGAAAAAAAAGCAACAAAATGTACAAGCAAGTAAACTGAAAAAAGCTCAAAATAAAATATTTAGAAATAGTAAAGAAGTTCAGAAAATTTTCTTTTTCAAATTGCATTAGACGATTTAATTAACAATCAGTCAACAAAATTGGAACCTTTTTAAAATAAGTAAAATTTAATATAAAATTATTTTGTTCATATTATCTCTGTATATCTCTATGCGAAAATTAAAATTTATAAAAATAAATTAATCGATTATAAAACCTTTTACGATTAGATTAAAAGAAGGACTGTACCGTCATCCGGTAAAGCTCAATTTTTCTCATTATTTATTTATAATATTAAAAATAAATGAAACTCTTACATCGAATTAATTGGTCGCAAAATTATAAAAACTCTGGAAAGTATTAAACAAAGAAATTAAATTAAATTTTACTAATGTATAATTTAAACGCAAAAAATTAAATACAACTATTAAAAAAAGAAAGTCAATTGGATTTACATTAAATCAATTTCGTGAAATTATAAAAAAGTGAATGGGTTATATATCTCTATTAGCTAAGACTCATTGATTTTCTATATTAAACTAAGGCTTCATTTAAATGCTATTATTTATAGAAATATTCAAATGACGATGTTAAAAACATTAATTCAAATATGCTGAAATCTTTAAAAAACACATGCTTCATAAAAATTTATAGCCTAAAAAATATTTAAAAAATAAAAAATAAAACAAATATTTAAATAATCTCTAGTGGATTTAAAAAAATTTATTTATGTCATTAAAGTTTCAATTTGCCTTTATAGGTTTAATATATGAATTTCAGAAACTGCATTTGAAGAAAAAAGATTTTGGAATTATTATTTATGTCTTATATGATTTATTCGCAATATATATTATACATTATTAGATTATTCGCGCTTTCATACTTTAGAACTAAGGTCAATTTTGAGTGTATGCATGTTTTTATTAATTATTAATTAAAACACCAAATTATTCTTCTGGTTTATATGCATTTATTGTCTAATTATTTAAATTTTAATTGTATTAAACACAAAATATTATTCTTTTTTTATTGTTGAGTATAATTACTTAAAATTATTAACATACTAAGACATGAATATAATTTTATTAAAATATAAAATATACAATTTTAAAATTAAATTTAAAATAGTGATGTTCCACTTGATATTTTTCCATCATGGAATCTTTCCTGAAGTTCATGATTTTTTTGTTCACGTTTTATGGCCTTTTATGTACTACATATGATTTTGTTTATAAAAACAAAACAAAAACACTTTCTTTATTTATTTTTTTAACAAATTATACAAATGATTTTAAATATTCAATTAATGCTTAATTGTACATCTTATTAAGTGTAATAATTTTATATTTTTATTTTTACAAATATACATCAATATTTTTTTTTTGTTTAATAATATTATATTATATTCTTTAAAGTTATTTATATATTTATTTTTTAATAAATAAATTGATCATTTTTTAATCTAATTGTTAAAGAAATGTTTAAATACGAATTCTTTTTGTTTGTAATTTCTTGTAATTTTTTTTTATTGCACATCAAACAAATTATATGAATAAATAAATTTATTGTTGATCTTTTGTTTTATAAAAAAATGTTCACATCTTATATGTACAATTAAATTTAATATTATAAAATGTGCTTTATTGATTAATAATTTTTTTCTACAATTAATTGCACTATTATTTTAGCAATGTTTATTCGATTTTTTGTGATTGTTAACAAAATTGCCACAACTGGCTTTTAGCACTTTTTCCATCATCTTTACTGTATTTAAATATTTTATGTTGGTCTTTATCAGCTTTCTAAAACATATTTTTTTTTAAATTAAAGAATTAAATTTTTGTATCCTTCATTATTTGTTTTATTATTATTTCTGTGCGCTCTCGCCATAGAAAAAAATCTTTGTTACGATTAGAGATCGGACCGGTCGGTTTTTTTTCGGTTTTTTTCGGTATTTTTCGATTTTCGGTTTCGGGTTTTAACCGAAAAAACCGACCGAGAAATTTTTGAGTTTTTCGGTTTTTTTCGGTTTTTTTTCGGTTTTTTAACCGAAACCGTTCGACCGAAATAATTAAAAAACCGAAACAATCGACCGACTTTTTTGACAAATCAGTTGGCCATTTTTTAACAAAATTCATTAAAAATTCTTAAAATTTTCCTCCGGCGGCGCCTATCGGCACCGCCGACTCTCCAAAAAGCTATCTTTTTTTAAAAAATTAGTCCAAAATCTCAAAACTTGGTATTTTTAGATAAAATCTGCTAACAAATAGCATTAAAATTACAAAAAATTTCCCGGCGGCGCTTATCAGCACCGCCGGCCCTAAAGTTATTGCTAGAGCTCGCAATGAAGGCACCAAAAAGCGCAAAATGGCACTGAAAAAAGGCACAAAAATCCAGAAAAGGCACGAAAAAAGGCATTTAAATTTTTTTTATTAATGATTTTTAGAAAGCAAAACACGTAAAACTAATTCAAAAAAACCCAAATCCAACATTTTTGGTAACATTCGAAATCTTAATATGTTTATAGGCCAGCGCCCAAACGGCCGCGCCCAAACGGCCGCGCCCAAACGGCCGCGCCCAAACGGCCGCGCCCAAACGGCCGCGCCCAAACGGCCGCGCCCAAACGCGTGGGTCCCGAAAAAAATGAATTTTGGCACTAAATCGCTAAAACTAATCTTTGTGGTTTTTTTAGAATCAAGGAGCAAAAACAAGTTTTTTGACTGCCTTTTCTATCATTTTCCAAACTTTAGTACCCCATTCAATAGAGCTTCAATAGCTTTACAATTTAGTTCAAAGGTGATCTTTAGCTTTTTCTGTTAATAAAAATGTTTTATTGCTTTTTTTGGAAAAAATATAAAAATTCAAAAAAAACCGAAACCGAAACGATATACCGAAAATTTTTCTTCGGTTTTTTTCGGTTCGGTTTTTTTCGGTTTTTTAACCGAAACCGTTCGACCGAGAATTTTTGAGTTTTTCGGTTTTTTTCGGTTTCGGTTTTTTTTTCGGTTTTTAACCGAAACCGTTCGACCGACCCTCTTGTCCGGTCTCTAGTTACGATTAGACAGATATCGTCCAATTGTCAATACTTTTAAAGTTTATTATTAATTAGGGCATTTTTAATTTTAATATATCATTACTTCGAATAATTTACGCTAATATTAATGCATAATAATAATTCAGTTAATAGATGTATTTAAAAAAAAATTTTAGTTTCATTTTTATTATGGTAAATTTAAGTAGAATACTCAGTTGTTTTACTTAACTTTTAAATTTTTTATATTAAGATTTATTTAATTTTTTAATAAAAAAATCCTTTTTTTTTTGTTTTTAATTATTTGTCACATGCTTCATTTGTTTTGAAAATTTCTTGAAATGCTATTTTTTTGCACAGATCAGTGATGGTATATTTTTCTTGTTTTAAACTTTTTGAATTTGTTATGTTTTTTGGCTAATAATTATGTAAAGGTCTCATTAAATATAAATTCTAAGCATGAACAGAATATATCAACAAAAAAAAATTATTTTTTTTTTTTATTATTACCATCTAATTATATTCAATTATATTGTAAATTAATGTTTACTTTCCTAAATTTTAGATTAAGCATTAAATTTGTTTTATTTAAATAAAATAGTTGTTTTTCATAGTGGCTTACTTATTCTCTTGCTGCATTATTGTAAATAAAACTTGATGTTGTCATGAGATTAAAAAAGTTTTTTATTTTATTTTTTTAATAGATTTAAAAAAAATATTTTTTTACCCTTAATTATTTTTTTATTAGTCTCTTTTTTTATTTGTTTTAAATAATGTTTTACTTTTCTTTTTTATTTAAAAAAAATTTCATTGAGTTTCAAAATAAGTTATGGCCTAAAATTATGACTGAAGATTTTTTGAAATTTTGTGACCTTAACTTTTTTTTTTTATTTTTAAGTAGAAAATTTAATAAAATTATATTCTGATAGAGAACTCCTAGAGGCGAGATTTAAGAAACGACCTAGCACCGATCGCAAGGAAAGAAAGTGTTACGGAATGTAGGCCCTCGATAATTGCAATGAGCGAAGATACTGGCGAATTAGAGCCAATTGTTTTTATTTATTAGGTTTTCTGCTAATTTTAATTCACAACATATCTATATTGTTGAATATTTGTCTTTAACTAACTCATTTAAATATATGAATTTATCATCTTTATCTTCGTGTCTTGGTATTTTTGTGCTTTTATTATTGCTATTATTTATAGTCAGAATATTTTATCTTAAAACCAAATTTTGATTATTCTAGTTTTATTTACAACATTGGTACTATTTTGGACTTTTTAATCACTTTTTCTTACATATTCACAATTTATTTGACTTAAACAATTTTATTTGTAATTTAGATAAAAAAAATAATCACATTAATTGATATATAATTTTAAAAATTACTTAAAATTTTCCTACAAAATGACATATTTATAAATATTATTAAAAAAAGACAAAATAAATATACAAAGAAGTATGCCGACGAAACCGAAGAACGCTTGGCCTGATCATTTTTAAATAAATAATTGTTAAAAATTATTAACGAAATTATTTTATTGTGCTAATTTAAATATAAAATTCAGAAATAGAAAAGAAAAATTTAATAACATTCAAACTGCTGAAATGATTAGACTAATAAAACTGAGACCCTAAAAAGATAAAAGCAAGGAATTAATTACAGAAGGACTAAGATTTTGAGGAAAAAAACATTGCAAATTAAAAGAAATTTTCAAAACTAATTTAATTAGATAAAGCCTTAAAATCTATTAAATCACTCAAGAGAAGAATTTAATTTGTTTCTTTTAAATTAACTCAATAACTATTTTTACCACCACCATTTGCGTTCAGCCGACAATTTAAATTTTTTAAATAAACCTATTTTAAAAAATAAAAAACAAAAAAGAAGACAAAATTAAACAACCATTGGAATATTGAAATTCGATAAAATTGTAAGCATAAAGCACAAAAATAAGATTTAAAATAAAACCTAAAACTCAAGCATCGATGTTTATTTCCTGATAAATAATGATTATAATCTTTAAATCGTTAAAATATGCAACATAAAAAAATTTAAAATTTAATGCACGAATAAAAAAATAATTATTAATATAACAAGAAGAAATTGCATATAAAATCTTGGATAATAATAGACAATAATTTAAGAATTTTATAATAATTATATATATATAAATTACAAAAAAATATTCGATTCAATGATTACTACAAAATTTCAAAAAATATTATTTGAAAAAAACCTATAAAGATATGTTAAAAAACTAATATATAAAAAAAAAAAAATTTTGCGAAACAATTATAATTTAAAGCAAAAACGGCGCTCTCATAAAGTGTTCTTTCACTCCGTTCCATGTGAAAATTTTTGCGACAATGTAAAGAAATAAATTATTAATTTAATTTGCATATTTAATTTAAGCAATAAATTAATATTAATTTCAGTTAAACAAATAATATTTTTTAAAGTAATCAATTAAAAAGCTCATAATTTTATTAATCCACAACAATATGATTTGCGAAAAATAATGAATTTCAGTGTATTTTAAAATATTTTTTGTGTATAAATATTTAAAAAGAAACAAATGTTAAGCCAATTCCAATCCATTTTAAGTATTTAAAAATTTTAATTAGATAATTAAATAACGAAAAGGATCCCTATTAATGTTAGAATAAGAAAATAAAATAAACTAATGTATTTTTATTTTTTAATCAAATCAAAAAAGCGGTTAGTCAACTAACATGAAAAATAAAATACGACTTTAATTTATGAACATCAAAACAAATGAAATGATTTATTAAAAGAAAATGATAATATAACAAATTCGATAATCTTTACTGAGGATTAGAAACGATCATTTGCCTCACTAACGAAAAAACCATCAGTTGTCAAGAAATGTAGAAATGAAAAACTTTATATTAAGTAAGTGTTTGTCTTTTTATTTGAAAAAATATTTAAAAAATAAAATTTAAATTTTTTCTAATATTTGTTTATCTTGCTAAATTTCAAGTTAATGGAAATCGCAATTAATTGAAATGTTCACAATTTCAGAAACTGAAACAGATGAAAAAAAATGATGAAAATTATTATATTTTAAATCTACATTAAAAAAATAAAATAGCGTATTTATTATGAATGGTAATAATTAAACTAAAAGAATTTAGTCATAAAAAATGAGAATTATTTTTCACCAATTTTTTTTAATTTAAATAATTATTTAATAAACTTTTTTTATAGAATTTTCAATCTTTTTAAGTTTAAATTCTTTGCTTTGTTTAAAAATTATTAATTTATATAAAAGAAATAAGCTTATTGTTTGAAAAAAACTTAATTAAACGTTAACATTGTTTGTCTATATTACTAAACAAAAAATACGTAAATTATATTTATATATCAAATTCATATTATGCAATTTTTCATTAATTGCTTTATCTAGATTTTGGTTTTATTTTTTTTTTCATTGAGTATGAAGATTTCTTTATTAAATTAAATTTGAAAAAAAAAATTTATTTTATGATAATAAAATTTAATTTGTATTTAAGTTTCAATGTAAATATTATACAAAATATTTTTTAGTGAATTAATTATTATTATCATATATAAATTTCAATGTAACTATTATTTTAATTATGTTTTTAAGTGAATAACTGAAATTAATTTAATTTTATCTGTTTTCTTATTTTTTTAATTCTTAATAATCCAATTGAGACATAACAACTGTTCTAGTTCATCAATGAAAGTAGCGGATTAAATTTTCAAATATTTTATTTATATAGGTATTAAATTGTGAAATTATTTTTTATGTTTTAAAATATTTTGCGTACAAGTTATTATGTATCCAAAGGTTTTATTGCCAATTATTTTCTTTGTTCTAATGAATTTTATGGGAATGTTTTTAAAAAATTTTACGTTATATTCGATTAAAAAATTGGATAGATATGAATTGCTATTAATATTATTTAAAATGAAAATATTTATATATAAATGTGGCTATCATCGATAAAGATATATCTTGTTTTAAAAGAAATTGAAGAGAAATTTTATTTTTATACTTTTTATTTGTTGCTTTTTACATATTTATCATTTATGACATATTTGTTTTTGTTGTTGTAAAGATAATTCAAATAATTGTGAAGTAAAGATATTAAAGTAATTTAAAATGATTAAAATCGTAAATATAAAGATAATGTTAAAAAGTGACTGTTCAAAGAAACTTAAAATTGTTAACCAAATTATAGGTGAAAATGTGCACTTAGAATTAAGAAATGTTCTAAAATTTAAATTGTCAAATAAAGATAATCCAAAACGAAAAAATGTTACATATCTTTATTTATTTTATAGTTTGTATATTCTATTAAATAATGACGCAATCTTTAAAATAAATAGAATACCAAAATGTTTTTTTATAGGTTGTGTATTTGATTAAAATGACGCATCATAAATAAATTTTAAAATGATTTTGATATGATAATTAAAGGCATTTAACACTTCAACCAAAATTGGCATGTTCGACAACTTATATTTGATTAATAAAGGAACATATAGCAAAATATTAATGTGAAGTCATCAGAAGATATAAATCAATATATATAAATGATATGTAGAATTTCAAATTTTTTTATTAAGTATTTTTGAATTTAAATATAATTATAAAATAAAAAACAAATCAAAATTAGAGCAAAATAAGAAACCTCAATTCTATGTTCATCAAATAACAAAATAAATGTTATCAATTTGAATTAATTTAAGGTTTAAAAACAAAAAAAATATAAAAAAAAAATTAATATTTGATCAATGATAATAAATAAAAAAATTGATGAATTTAGTAATAAAAATACTTTTTTGTTTAAGTAACACAGAATTTTAAGAGTAGTACACATGATTGAATTAAACAATAAAACTTTTTTAGTTTAACTGAGTTTATAAGCAAGTTGAATGATACAAGCAAATGATATAGTTAAAAGGCTAAAATTAATACTTTTATCTAATGTATAACTAAATCAGAATAAACAAATAACTAATGATAACGATATTTTTAAAATATATCACTACCATGATACATAATTTTAACAAAAATTCCATTAAAAATTTAACATTTATAACCAATTTATGAAACCAAAAAATTATTTTATTATATTTAATTCAATTTAAAAAACAAAAGGTAAAATTTAATTTATATTAATATTTGGTTCTAGAAAAAAGGATTGAATGCCGACATATTCTTAAATATTAATGAAAAAATCTTCCTTTAATAAATTTTTAGACTGTTTAAATTTAAAATTTTTAGCAAAAAATTCATAAATACTTATGAAAAGACTTTTATCCGTTTTTGCCATGGAAAGCCATACTGTAAATTTATTTGGCATAAAATATAAGCAAAAAATCAAACAAATATATTGAGAGCAATTAACAAATAATATTTAAAAAAAAATTTATTTGGAACAAATTGTAAAAAAATATTCATTAATTTATACTGAAAAGAATGAAATTGATCAATTGAATTGTTTTATGTTTGTTATTGAAATATTTTTGTTTTTCATTTTTTTTTCTTTTGAATTTAGCTATATTTTTTAGTATGCATTTATTTCTTTTGTATGTCAACAAGTGATATGAATTTAGTATTTTTACAAAAAAATTGCCATTTGATCATATGTTCCACTTTTTCGTAGCTAGTAGTTGTTGCTATGTTTCATAAAAGTTGATTTTATTAATTTAATATTCATATTCGAACGATGCCTTGAAATAATTTTATTAATTATGTAAAAAAATTTTAAAAGCTATGAATGAACTCTTTGTAAAACGAAGACTTCAAATTTAATTTTAAAAATTTTTCATTAAATACATTTAATTTAAATTTTCAAAAAAAACTAAGCTTCAATCTACATTTTAATAAAATTAAAAAAATGAATATTTATAGAAATAAATAGATTAATTTACGATAAACAAAAAAATCAATTTAAAAAGGAATAAAATTAAAGAATCTAAACTTAAATCTTTATACAAATGAAACAAAATTTTGATGCTTAAAGATTTAGTTTATCCAATACATTATCAGCGTCATCATTTATCAGAATCAATCACAATTAATTGCGGAATTCTTAAAATGATTTATTTAAGAAATCCTAGGAAAGCATGATCTTAAATTTATTAGAATCAAAAAAGGGGCCGTGGAATATATATAATTTTAGAAAAAAAACAACCAAAATTAAAGAAATTATTAATTATAGTAAAATTAATTGTGTGGCGTGTTTTAATTTTTTATTTAATTAAATTATCTTCAGTGTTTCTTTTTTAATGATCGCTTTGTTCTCTTTTGAGAAAGCAATTACCTAATTTATTTTTATTATAAAAAAGCATAGAAAAATAATAATAAATATATTTATTTATTTTAATTATATTTTATTTAATAAGAATTCAAATTTATTTTATGTATATATATGAAAAATTTGTGCGTAAAATTAGATCGCATATCATATCACTTTTTCATATTAATTTTTGATTCATTATTTTATTTTACTTTGTTTTGTCTTACATTTTATTTATTTATTTTCGACTATAATTCTTAAGTAAATCAATTTAGGATAATACAATGGAATTTTTTTAATTAAATCTTTTTTTTCTGATCTATAGTATCCAGTTTCTGAATAAATAAGAATAAATACCACGTACGCATCACTTCGTGTAATGAAATGATTTTACAGCTATTGCAATTAATAATTTTGAGTATATTTTTAAAATATATATATGATTAGTTAACTAATTAAGTTTTTACATATAAATGCTTATTTTTTATTGTGCAGTTCGAACTGAAATGCTGAAAAAATGTTCTCTATATTTTTTTGCTATTTCACTGCTTTAATTTAATTTTTCTTTAAATAATGCATAATTTAATTTCTGTTAATTCTAATTATAATAATTATGTTTTTTATAATGTTAAAAATATAAAAAAGTTTATCATTTTAGTTATAAGATGAATATTTTTATACATCTGAAATAAAGAAGATTTTAATTTTATGTTCAATAATTTATATTTGTTATTTCTATACCGATTATGTTGTCTACAAATAAAACAATTTTGATTGAAGTATTAAATACTTTAATTACAAAGAAAAAATTATACGAAATTATGCTTTTATATTTTAATTTAGTTGATTTCAATTTTTTATTAGTAATATTGGCTGAAATATTTTTAATATTTTTGGAAAGATCTTTTTTCATTAGAGTTACTCATATAGTAAATTTCAGAAGAAAATAATAAAAACAACAAAAAAATTTATATATATAAATAATTTTTTTCATCAATAGATTTATTTTTTGATAAACTAAAAATTTATTAAATTTTAATTTTTTTTTCATTTAAAATTATTTATGTAATTTTGAATAAAGCCAATAGATAATTAATTATATGCATATCGAAATGATTTTCAAATTATTCTTAATAGGTGATTGCTTTACAATCTGAATGAATTCTCCATTAGTATCCCATTATATTATTGTTTTTGCTTCGTGGAAATATCGCCGAAAATTCGAACCAAATAAACTAATCAAATTGTAAAATAAAATAAGAAAAAGCAAGTGAAAATTTTATTTTGATGAAAAACTCGATTTCAGAAGCACAAAAATATTAGAAAATGAGCTTACGATTAAATTTAAGTTTCGCGTCATATGTTTACATGATAAAAAAAAAAATTAAAAATGATAACTCTATAAATAATGCTAATAGAAAAGATAAAAATTAAATTATTAAGATAAAAATATTATAACAATTCTTAATATAAAAAGCTTATTTTATATAAGCTAATTTATTTAGCCAAAATGATAGTATTTTAATTAAAAAAAACAATTAAAGTAAAAATTATAACAAAAATTAATGGTACAGTAAAAACAAAAAATGACAGCAATATGAATAAAAAGAATACAACTACCCCTTTTCATTTGAATAAAATAAAAATAAAATAAATGTTGTAACATACTCAGGACTAAAAAAACATTGCATTTCACAAGAATAATACAATCAAAAGACAAAAATAGTTTTATTTATTTGAATTTTTTGAATTTTGATTATAACATCCTGTAATTATCCTTTTGACGATTTTTATTGAAAAGCATGCTCAACATGTTTTCCTTCTTTCTTTATTTTATAATATTTTAAAGCATAAAGTGTTGTCGAATTTATGATATTACATTATCCAAATTGTTCTAAAAAAAAGCCCTATTTGTTCGTTCCTCGTAAACGCCTCTGATTCCGTTGAAATCGAAATGATATTTTTTAGAATTTTTTTGCATAATATGGCAGTATTTCTGTCATCTTAAAGCTTAAATGGTTATACTCATATTGACAAGATAAAATTAGTTTTCGATAAAATAGGATTATGTCGATTAAGTCGAGTTTCTGTTAAAGTAACGAAGAAATTTTTATTTTCAAAGGCGCAAAAGAAAGTCGATTTAAAAGAAAATACCCTATAACGAGAATATAATATTAAGAATTTAAGCAATATAATTTACTGAATGTATACGATAGTCTGAAATAATAAAACTCTAAAAATTTTCTATTGAGATGTATAAAGACTCTAATTAGCACATTATTAAACCATATATAATTTAAACAAAAAGCTGTAATTAAATTGTTTTTAAAAGAGATTTATGCTAAAATTGAAGGTGTTTAGGAAATATGTTTGAATCTTTTTCATACCAAGAAATATATTTTATTAGATTTGATTAAATATGAAAATTAAATGATTCACAAAAATACTCGAAAAAAATCCAATCAAATCCAGAATATTTAATAATGGAAAAGATTAAAATTGACTTTCTACAAGAATTTTCGCCATATTTTTTTGTATTTTAAATTAGGCTTTTTTATTGAAATTAAAAACCCAATCATTTTAATTCCTTCTTAATTTATATTCTTGAATAAAAGTTTTTAGAGCTTTAATACCATGATTTAACTTCAAACTCTATGTTTGCAGCACAAGTTTGTAATTTTAATATTTAAACATTTAATAGATCAAAAATTATTATTTTATTAGTTTAATATTATCTTGCAAATTAGGATATTTATATATAATTTAGATTTATTATTTTTTTAATTTTACTTTAAATTTTTTAATTTTTCATCTCGCTCATCTTTTTTCATAGATTGTCAAATTTCGACAAAAAATTTTCCAACAATTGGATTCAAATTTTTGAAAATATAAATAAATTCATGAAAATAACAATAATCATAAAAATATAATGTGGTAAATTTATAGTAATGGAAAAATTACATTTTAATTCAGTCATGTTGACCATCTTCAACTCTAAACGATTTACAAAATAGAATAATTTTAAGGTGCAATTGCCTTGCTTCAATAAAAATGTGATGAAAAATATTATAATTAATCAGTAAACTATTACAAATGAGGATGAAGAGAATAAATTTAAATAACAAGAATTGTTATTTTAAAAATTATAAATGATAATATGAGAAATTCTCATAAATAATATTTGCACAACTATTTGACTCCACTATATTTAAAAAGTAAAAAATAATAAAAACTCAAGTCGCTTAAAATAGTAATAATTTTATTTAGCAAAAGTATACAAAATTCTTTATACTTAAAAACACATTTGAATTAGTTTCCTTTATAACATCTATTCTTAATCTTTTTATGGCCTGATGGGCAGAATTTTTTTTTTTTGGTATTTTGTTTAAAACTATAATGAAATTTCCTGCATATTAGAATTTATATAATTTGATAATCCTTTTTGTTAAATTATTTTGATAAGCTCCAAAATCTATGTATTCAAATATCTCACATCTTCATCATGTAATTATTTAAGTATTTCATATACTTTTTAATAAATATTTAATTTTAAATTTGTTTAGCAGCAATGTTTTCAAAAAATGGAATTCAAATTTATTTAATTCGATGGTGTACATTTTTATCGATAGAGTTATTCATTTTATTGTATAATTTCATTTGCAAAATTAAAAATTTTCATTTAGATGGATTTTTTTTTAAATGTATAAAAAAACAATTTATTGCCTTGTGTAATGGTGGCTCGAGATTTTGGTCTGTCCCTTGAATTAAATTGTCTTAATTTTTAAATTTTAATAAAAAAATAATATAAAATCCTTTCTTTAACTTTTTAATTTCAATGTATTTTAATGTAATTCCATATTTCTATTTTTAAAAAGCTTCCAGAAAATTATTTTGATTATTTAGTTATGGTTTAGTTTCATAATCTTTCTAATAATAAATAATTATTCTATGTTTAAATTTATCGCCCTGGTCTTTATAATCTTCAATAATTCTCAGTATGTCAAAGATGGGTCCAAAACAACAAAACGCTTTTCGTTGGGATTAATTTTTGGGCAAAGAGTTTTACTTAAGCAAATTTCTATAAAAATTAAAGTGATTTCAGAAAAGTAAAAATACTTTTTTTTAATATAATTAACTAATAAGTCCTTCTATTACATAATTAATTAATTAATCTTAAAAATTTTAATATAAAAAATAATTAGAATCAGAAAAAATTTCACTACAACTCACAAATAGTTAAACTCAATAATTGTGGTTAAAAAATTAAATTTTTTCGAATAAACAAACTTTATGGCAAGAGAATTGAAAATAATAAAATCATGATATAATTTGTCTTAAAACTTTAAATAAAAAATTAACCTTCCTATTTTTAAATTTTGAAAAACATGACTTAATTAAACTTATTTGCGCAATATACCAGAAAAGATCGCCGAAGAGCAAGAAAAAAAAACGAATTTTTAAAGAAAAGAAACTAACAAATACCGTATAAAATTAAAAAATACTTTTTTGTAACCAAATCAAAACTCACTATAAAACAAATTCACAAATGAGCTAAAAAATAGTTTAGTAATTTTCTTTTTTCTAAATATGACGATTCCTGATTTTTATTTTCATTGGAACGTGGTGTACTTTCTTTTGATGTGAATTTTTAATCGCCTTTTTATTGGTATTTTCAAAGAAATTTTATTTGATTTACTGTTTATTCAATATTGTTTAAATAAAAGACAAGTTTAATTATTTTATTTTTTAATTATGAAAGAAAAATTATAATTTAAATCGTTTATTAAGCTGAGAGTTAATGTAAAATTCAAAAATATTTAATCGAGAATATTTTATCATTATATGATCCTTCGGATGTGGTTATGCTGAATCACATCCCATCTTCCCCACCACAAAAAAATTCTTCAAACATGAGTCACCATGGACTCACAAAAATGACTCATCGAAAATTTTCGATTCAGAGTCTGATCACGTGATTTACGTGATGGATAATCGTATAAAAGGGTGGGAGATTTCCCACCCAACCACATTTTTCAAATCAGACATAAGGGAAATGCCTATTCCCTTTCGAGAAGGTCCATTCTTCTCGGCTCGTCGGGTGAACATACCCGAGAATGCTGAGATCATCAACGATCGCTTTTTTGAGTTTGGCGACCAGAAAGAGACCAGGAGGAGAGAGTTCCTCTCCGACGTGAACCACGCGTGCATCGTCAAACTGAGCCATTGAACTTATGGATTGAGCGGTCTCATGGATCGCACTGGTATGAGACAATACGGGATCGCCGTATTGTCGATGAGGACCTTCGCAGAGAGCTTCGTAGAGGAGCACCCTAATTGGCGAACATTTTGGCAGAGCTGTCGATATTCATTTCGATGGACTCACCTGTTATGGTCCGGAGAGTCTATACCTTTCTCCGGTCTAACAGTTCTTGACCATTTTGTGCGGTTGGGTCTCCAAGTAGACCCATTAACACCGTGCATACAAGAATCATCGAGTCAGAGTTGCATGGAGAGCACCAGAGGAGAATGAACTTCATCCTCCTGCACGTTACCGAGCCCAATCTCCTGATGGACATCTGGAGAACCGTCCTCAACGTGTGGTCCGACGACGTCCAGTGAACCGAACGTGTGGTCCGACGACGTCCAGTGAACCGATGGTGAAAAGAAACTGATGGATGACGACAACAAAAAGAATGACGACAACAGAATTGTCGCCATCGTCGAGGCCCGTAGAATGTCGCGGAAAGCGACATAAAATTCATTAAGCATTTAATTAGTTTTTGTTCATTAATTTATTGATCAATTTTCTCTCGGTCCCTTTTTTAATTATGAGTCATCCTTTTCCCTTTGCGTTCATTTTCCCTATGATTCATCGATCGATTTTTGTATGTGCATTTGTTCACGTGATTTGCTCCGCCCCCATTGATTTGTGAGGGTATAAAAGCCCGCCCCATTTTCATTCTCATCACTTCCTCTCACTTCTTCTCATTTCTTGGAACATCTCTTCATTTTGGATTTCACTCCAATTTAACACAATTTGTATTTGTGTTCAATTGAATAAAGAGTAAGAGAAAAGCTCTTCTCTCAATCTGTAAAAGGGACAATCAGGAGCCCTTTCTTACAGACCATTAATTTGACCCCCGTTGGGTCATTAAGAGAGTTACAGAGAACTCTCAGTTTCAGTGTCCACATTTGGACATTGAATTCAGCACTTGCATTTTCAACACTGTCCCCGTCGGACAGGGAAAGGAAAGAATTCCCTTGGAGGGAAAGATTTCCTTTCCAGTGATTTTTTGTCCATTCCGCGACAAAAATTGGAGCCCCGTAGGGGTCAAGCTCCAGTCGTAGCTTACCCCCTCAATTGAGAGAAGTCCAAGCTTTGAACAAAGCTTGTCCAACATTCGTAAGAGATGAGTGAACTCTTACGAATCACAATCGCGCCGATTGTGAAGCGTCTCAAATTGTACATTGAGACGGCTCAGGAAAATCTTACAAAAGATTTGACTGAGCAAATCAAAACCGATTTGCTCGCAGAGAGACAAAATCTCTGTAGAGCAGTGTCATTGTTGGAGAAAAACAATGACAAGTGGGAGGCAGTCTTCCACCGAGTTAAAGGTCCTGCTCTTCAGGAAGAAGAGCAGAACTACAAGGACTACAAACCTGAAGGAAAAGCCTTCATGGAATGGGCCGACCAAGCCCGAGGGCTTGTCGACACCATTGATGGGGCTTTAGGCCTCTCAGAGCAGGGGGACGTCGTTCACCCTGCACAGGTTCAACAACCTGCTCAAAACATCCGCCACAAGTGGTGGTGGCACCGCAGCGGCATGAAGTGATGCTGCCGCCCATTTCGCTTCCAAAATTCTCGGGTGAGCCCCGAGAATGGCCTTTGTTTTGGAAGCTGTTTGAGACTTCAGTTGAAAGTCTTCAAATTGAAGATTTCAAAAAACACATTTATCTCTTGGGATGTCTTCCCGAGAAGTCAGTTGCTCGTAGAGCAATTGATTTGTACCCGCCTTCAGATGAAAACTACCCACGAGTGGTAGAAATCCTCAAGAAAAGATTTGGGGATGAGAAGTCAATTGTGGAGACACTCCAATCAGAGTTGTTCCACCTTCCAAAACCGTCAGATTCTGTTCAATCTCTGAGGCAGTTCTCAGAGTCAATTGAAAGGATTTGTCAGCAATTATCGGATTTTGGAGAAAATGAACAAAATAAGTTCATGGCCTCCACGATAAAATCCAAATTGCCGTACCATCTCCTCACTCAGGTGGTGGAGCAGGAAATGCGTTCAGGTGGAACTTTTGATTGTTCCGACCTACGCGAGGCAATCACATCCATTGTGGAAGTGAAGGAAGAAGTACAAAGATGTACACAAGTCTTCCGGGGGGAAGAAAAACCCCGAAATTTTCCTCCTCAAATCCAGAGGAACAATTTCCAAGGGAGAGAAACAGATTTCCCTCCCAACCAATTTCATCAGGGTCATTGGAGACCCAACAACGGAAATGACTCTGTGGGGATGATGTCTCCCCAAGTTGACAGATCATTTCTAGCACTGAAAAAGTCACAATTCTCACAAAGAGAAACAGGGACAAGACAAACTTGTTCCCTTTGTGGTGCTGTGGGACACCCTTCCAAGCCGGTGTCCCAAATATTCAACACCAGAAGCACGCAGAAGACGGCTCGCAAAGCAACGAAAATGTTTCAATTGCCTTTTGAAAGGCCACAAAGCACAAAACTGCAAATCACCAAAGAGATGTCTGAAGTGTGGTGGGAAACACCACTACATGATTTGTCGTTATGGAGATGCTCCAAAAGGGAGCACTCGCCAAACGACAAATGAAACCAGGACTGTTCAGAAGAAACAGTCATCCAAACGAAGAGGAGAGCTTCCTCGTTCAAATAAAACCAATTATTCAAAAATACACGTTTCCTCTGGAGTAGAGGATAAACCGTCTGAAAGTCATGCTTTCGACGGCAACTCAACCAATGGGTTGACAAATGTGGCAAAGAAGTCACAGGCACTTTCGACAATGGGTCGTATCGTAGCCAAAAGGCGTGACCACCAAAAAACGATCGAAAATCCAGTTGTTTTCGATCAGGCGTGCCAAACATATTCCAAATCTGACTCTTATATCGGTGAGCAGAACTCACCGAAATTATCTTCCACAGAAAGCGAATTCTGTGGAGGTAAAAATAATGGTAAGTTATTCCATTCAATTTTTTCCATTCGGATCAAAAGAATGGACAACAAGTGGGAAGAAATTCTTCCTAACGAAGCAGAGCAAATAGCCTTATTGTGGGCATTTTGTCTTTCGATCAGCATAAGCCTGATGGTTAGCTCAATTTTAAGAGTCCTCTATTTTGGACTTAAAATCATTGCATCGCTAATGATACAATTCATAGTGTTGTTACTTTGTTTTGTTATTCAAAAAACGCCTCACTTTCAAGAAAAAAGACAAAGAGGCGCATTCCCTCAATATTGTTCTGAACGCCGTATTTTGCGAAAAATGGCTTTTATTATAATTTGTGCGTGTTTGTTCCTCCTTCCAGTTAAGGGGGGAACAGAAACAAGTGCATATCCTACAGATCAATGCAATGAATGTAAATTCATTTGGACAAACAAAGGTGTTTTGGCAAAGATTCCGAAAGAAATTCGGAAAGTGAAACTTTGCTGTTCTGAAAATTGTTACATTCATGAGAATGTACACAAACTCATTCATGAATTTTCAAAAGAAATTCTTCAAGTTATTACGTGGTCTTTAATTCGTAAAGACTACGGTACAACGAGTACAGTATTATTAATGCTGTACTTGGCGGGGGGAGAATCCTTCGGATGTGGTTATGCTGAATCACGTCACGTCTTCCCCACCACTAAAAAATTCTTCAAACATGAGTCACCACGGACTCACAAAAATGACTCATCGAAAATTTTCGATTCAGAGTCTGATCACGTGATTTACGTGATGGATAATCGTATAAAAGGGTGGGAGATTTCCCACCCAACCACATTTTTCAAATCAGACATAAGGGAAATGCCTATTCCCTTTCGAGAAGGTCCATTCTTCTCGGCTCGTCGGGTGAACATACCCGAGAATGCTGAGATCATCAACGATCGCTTTTTTGAGTTTGGCGACCCAGAAAGAGACCATGAGGAGAGAGTTCCTCTCCGACGTGAACCACGCGTTCATCGTCAAACTGAGCCATTGAACTCATGGATCGAGCGGTCTCATGGATCGCACTGGTATGAGACAATACGGGATCGCCGTATTGTCGATGAGGACCTTCGCAGAGAGCTTCGTAGAGGAGCCACTCTAATTGGCGAACATTTTGGCAGTGCTGTCGATATTCATTTCGATGGACTCACCTGTTATGGTCCGGAGGGTCTATACCTTTCTCCGGGTCTAACAGTTCTTGACCATTTTGTGCGGTTGGGTCTCCAAGTAGACCCATTAACACCGTGCATACAAGAATATGTGGGCTTCAGCCCTCATGAGGGAGGGATGTTAGTCGATCTTTATCCGATCGACCTTGTCAGCATCCGACATCGAGTCAGAGTTCGATGGAGAGCTCCAGAGGAGGATGAACTTCATCCTCCTGCACGTTACCGAGCCCAATCCCCTGATGGACATCTCGAGAACCGTCCTCAACGTGTGGTTCGACGACGTCCAGTGAACCGATGCTGAAAAGAAACTGATGGATGACGACAACAAAAGAATGACGACAACAGAATTGTCGCCATCGTCGAGGCCCGGAGAATGTCGCGGAAAGCGACATAAAATTCATTAAGCATTTAATTATTTTTTGTTCATTAATTTATTGATCAATTTTCTCTCCGTCGCTTATTTAATTATGAGTCATCCTTTTCCCTTTGCATTCATTTTCCCTATGAGTCATCGATCGATTTTTGTGTGTGCATTAACGTGATTTGCTCCGCCCCCATTGATTTGTGAGGGTATAAAAGCCCGCCCCATTTTCATTCTCATCACTTCTCTCAGGTTTTCTCTTCCTCTCAGTTCTTCACTTCTTCTCATTTCTTGGAACATCTCTTCATTTTGGATTTCACTCCAATTTAACACAATTTGTATTTGTGTTCAATTGAATAAAGAGTAAGAGAAAAGCTCTTCTCTCAATCTGTAAAAGGGACAATCAGGAGCCCTTTCTTACAGACCATTAATTTGACCCCCGTTGGGTCATTAAGAGAGTTACAGAGAACTCTCAGTTTCAGTGTCCACATTTGGACATTGAATTCAGCACTTGCATTTTCAACACTGTCCCCGTCGGACAGGGAAAGGAAAGAATTCCCACGGAGGGAAAGATTTCCTTTCCAGTGATTTTTTGTCCATTCCGCGACAGGATATATTCTGAAATTTTCGGGTCGATTCCTTAGGGTATATTTTGCGTTTTATTGTATTTTTGTTAATCGATTTTGGGCAAAACGCTGAAAAAGGTTAAAATAGGTTTTTCAAGTTTTTTTTTTAAATAGTTTTTTGGCTATTAAAACTTAAAAATATTAGCCCTAGAAATAGGTATGAGAATTAGACATTTGAGTTCATTATATTTAAGGTAATTTCGACATTTGAGAGTTTAAATTTTGCGATCACAACCTTTGAGGATTTGGCACTCAAATGACCGACACTTGAGGATATTAGACATTGTAATGCCAAAACATGCGCAAATATGGAATTACATATTGACATAATTTTGAATATTGAAAAATATGGAAAATATGCATAGAAACTCAATCATAAAAGCATTGTTTTTAGGTTCCTCAGGCCTATAAATTACATAAAAAATTAATTTAATATAATTTGATTGGGGTGGGCTTTAGATAATATCAAATAATATTTATTCAATTAGCATTCTCATTATTCTTTATTCAACCCATTTGTTAGGGCTGGTGGTAACTCAACATTTGTGCACCCATTGGAGGAGGTGAAACAATCGCGACAAAAATTTGATACGGTAATTTATATACTGATTAATTTCATTCTTCATAAGCAAATCATATTATTATAGGAATTAAAAAGCGAAAATGAAAATGAAAAATGACCAAAACCAAAAATAGTGAGATAAAAAGGTTTTGGGATTTGAATGGATTAAAATGAGAAATAGGTCATTTCAAATTTTACTAGCATTTAAAGGCTGAAAAAATGAATCAGCCAGTAGTAATCCTATTTATTTTTTGCTTTAACATCAGTTATTCAATGAATTAGATCGATGCGGACAAAAGTGGCGCCATTTCGATGAAGGAAGCCATTGCGTATTTGGTGGAAACAAAGAACGGCAGATCGGCTAGCCATTTGGCCAAGAACAACGCCTGGTTTGGTCACATGGACAGCAATGGGAACAGTCAAATTGAACCGGTGGAATTTGATCGGATGCTGATCTGATCAGAGGAAAACGATTGGATACAGAAGGGAGCAAAATCAATGAACAAATGATGGAACAGAGAATTTGTTACAAAAATTACTATTTAAAACATTCGTAATTGAATAGATGATAAATTTTGGTGAGATTAAAATAAATGATTTTTGTTAGACATAAAAATATTTCTGCAAGAAAAAATTCATTTGTGGCCGAAAACTCAATAAATCTCGCAAATGCTTCTGGGATCAATAAAATCATTTTTTTCACATATTTTTATTTGGGTAAAAATTGATCATAGTCCGCAAACTCAAAAATGCTTAAAAACGGTCAGAATCGATGTAAAAATGTTCGAAATGGGTTGGAAAATAGAATTAGGGGCGCGCTTGCCCTTTTTCACACCGAAAAAGTGCCGGAATTGGAGTGCCAAACTCAGCTGGGACACAAGTGATCTCACTATAAAAAGCATTCAAAAGACATTTTAAATAATTTTCCTAGGGTACTTTGTGGCGCTGATCACGAGCAGGTTCGACTTCAATCTCTGATTTTTAGACTTAGCTCGTTAAGAGCTTTCGAATGATACCAAATTTCTTCAAAAATTTTTATTTAAAATTTTTAATTTTTGTCTGAATTCGGGTTCGGGATTGGGAATTTTGAAAATAAAGGTCATATTCGTGATCAGTGCCACAAATTACCCTAGGAAAGTTATTTAAAATGTCTTTTGAATGCTTTTTATAGTGAGATCACTTGTGTCCCAGCTGAGTTTGGCACTCCAATTCCGGCACTTTTTCGGTGTGAAAAAGGGCAAGCGCGCCCCTAATTCTATTTTCCAACCCATTTCGAACATTTCTACATCGATTCTGACCGTTTTTAAGCATTTTTGAGTTTGGGGACTATGATCAATATTTTCCAGATGATTTTTTAAAAACAAAAAATTGGAAAATAGAAAGGAGGAACTGAACTTTTTGTAAGACATTGAAATAACAACCAAAAAAGCACTGTTAAATGATTTCATGAAAAGAAAAAAAAGCTTTACCATGCGAATCAGCGCAATTGAATAACGATGACGAATATGCAATGGGAATAATAGTGAAAATGGAAGACGAAGAAACGAATGAAATGGCGGAAAAGGGAAATGTCGCAACGCTTTTATAGCCCATCACTATGGGTCAAGCTCAGTGTTAGACAAAATGAATTGAAACGCCAAAAAACGATATAATTTGCGCGCTAATTCAAAATTTAACTTTGATCACTGCGTTTTCGTATTGTTTATTTTGATCAGCCATAACTCGCATCATTCCACATTAAACCTAACTAATTTGGTATCATTCAAAAGGCTTTGAAAAGGAGAATCGTTTTCTAAGCAAGTGCTAAGCAATTTTATACCACAGAAAAGAAGTTGTGAGACTTTCAAATTTGCATTACGTTATAACTCAAGTCCTAGGCCACCGTTTTTTTTGAATCAAAATAAAATTGGTTCTTTTTATATTCTAAAAGATCAAATAAAGTAGAGTGCCACGGGACCGGGACCTGGAAGCGGACAACTGAGTACAACTGAGTACCGAGGTCCCGGTTTTGACCGGGACCGGGACTAATCCCGGTTTTTTCCCGGTTCCCAGCCAAAAATTCCGGTTTTTCAAACCGAAAAGGTCCCGGTCCCGGGTTTGCCCAAAATTCCCGGTCCCGTGGCACTCTAAAATAAAGTGACAATGGAAGACAAAGACGGAATGAAATGACGAAAATTTAAAGTGTCACAATGTTTTTTATGCCGCCCAATCAAGCACTCCCAAAAAAAAGGTGCAGGACCGAGTCCTAAACTTGGCTAAAATTCAAAATCGGTCCCAAATTTTTTTTGAGCGATTCGGAGTTTTGAGTTTTTCGACAAGTTATGGGAGTTGAAAAATACAAAATTGGATGTATTTTGAAAAACGGGGTACTTATATGGTTCGTACGCCACAAATTAAAATTTTTTTTAATCATCTTAGATTGATTAGAAAGTCATTTATATGGTTTTCAGGGGCGCTGAATACAATTATGACATCTATTTAGACCAATTTCGAACCCCGGAAATGGATTCGACCAAAAGTCGAAATCCCCAAAAAGTCGAAAATTCAAACTTTTTCAACAATATAATCCATTTTCCGGGGTTCGAAACTGGTCTAAATAGATGTCATAATCGTGTTCAGCGCCCCTGAAAACCATATACGTGACTTTCGAAGCAACTTAAGATGATTTTAAAAAAATTTTAAATTTGTGGCGTACGAACCATATAAGTACCGAAAAACGGTAATACTAGAGAATCTGGGCTCCACCGCGTAAAAATTTATGCTCGTCTCGTAATAAAATTCAAAAATGCATAAAACAAGGAGAGTATTTTATTGACGAGCATTATACATACATATAGAGTACATATAAAAAACACACATTCCATTGTACAAATACATAAGCATATATAGAAAACAGCCGAACAATGGGATACAAATATGATCACAACATATGGCCTTGTACGGCGATCACAACACATGGCATCTTACAGCGGTTGGTTACGCTCACTGCGCGGAATGGTGCGGGTGAAGTTGTAGCGGCACACGGGACAGCTGGTGTGGTCGCGGAGCCAGCGGTACAAGCAGCTTTGATGGAACGGATGGGTGCAGCCGAGCGTCGTCCGCGTGATGGCGGTCACGTTTCTCATGCAGATGGCACATCGCTCGCCCCGCATTATTTTCAGTGACTAAAATTTGGAAGTCTTTTTTTTTTTTGGTTTTTGTTAAACTTATGTATCCTGCGCGTCCAACTGCCGCCCTCCTCAGCTTGGCATCGCGCAGCTTCGCCTTGGCACTCCGGGCCCTCGCCGCGTTTGCTGGAGTGGTCATGCTGAAAAATTGAAATGAAAACAAATAAAACAATGACTAAAATCTACCGGGTTATGATGTGTGTGACGTTATGGGACGGCGCTTTTGAGAATGGAACAGTCGGAGAAGAAGGAATTTGTGATGGACTGAGGAAATCTCTTGAAATTTTCTGTTTTTAAATGAAAATGGAGACAACAAAAAGCAACATGAAAAATTGAGTATATATTGCGCTTTTCCCACCATTTTTCATTCCTCAGGGATGCATTAAAAGGGGCGACTAAGATTTTTCGAATGGACCAAACGGTAAAAAGAGATCGGGAATCAAATCTTTTAATAGTCCATAAAATTTACTATTTTGTTGCTTTTCAAAACTACTTTTTTAAAAGGAAAACATAAAAACATATAAAACTGATACCAAATTCGAATACAATTTTCGAATGAAGACACAAATCGGAACCCGTCAGTTGGCGGAACGGGCCAACTGCGTCTGGCCAACTGCGTCTGAGACACCTTTGTAAAACCCTAACTTTTTTCAATTTTGGCCAAATCAAACAATCTTGGTATCATTCTGAAGCTCTATGTGTTTAGAAGATATTTGTAAGCAGTTTCTAAGCGATTAAGCAACGCACAAAAAGCCAAAGCTTGGAAACTGCAAAAAAGCCCGAATTTTTGTATATTTCTATTTTTAACTATTTTAGTTCTGTACTAATCACTTCGAATTTTGGTTAGCTGATAGAGCTTATGAAGAGCTTCAGAATGATACCAAGATTGTTTGATTTGGCCAACATAGAAAAAAGTTATGGCTTCATAAAGGTGTCTCAGACGCAGTTGGCCAGACGCAGTTGGCCCGTTCAGCAAATCGGAACCCGTCAGTTGGGCCCTCACGATTGGGCCCCAAATAAAAATTTTTCAAATTTCCAGAAAATGCTTTATTAAAACTAACAAATTTCCACAAATAATATCAATATTAAAGAAAATACAAAAATTTATCAAGGATTTTTGTGGGCAGCTTCTCAAAAAATATTTGTTCTTTCGTCACTGCTCAGTTTTCTCTCGTAGACAATCCAAGCTTGGCTTGAAAGGCGGTTCCGTTCGCGACCCATCTGTGCGCGGACGTTTATCAACCTGAAATTGGTGGCATTCTTTTACGGCAATTCTGAAAGTGCAGGCGAACAAATGCTTTGAAGAGCAGCAGCGCGCATTACAGAGGGCACTTCCATCGTCTCAACAGCACGCCATTTGATGACTGTCGTGACTTTTTGCGCAATGATGTGACTTGGATCCGTTCACATAGTTGTTCCATCGGCACTTGTCTTGGTAAAGTGTAGAGATGGCCACCATGCTGTAGCTTTGGCTATTTTTTTGGTGTCAATTTGATGTTGCATACTGTACAGAATGATATTTTTATTCTTTAAAACGTTAAAACATTAAATTTTTAGAATTTGAAGATAGTTTTGAGTACAAAATTTGATTTAGATTGCAACAAATTTTGTTTTTTTAATAGATATTATTTGTGGAAATTTGTTAGTTTCAATAAAGAATTTTTTATAAATTTGAAAAAAATTTTATTTGGGGCCCAAACGTGTGGGCCAAATCGTGAGAGCCCAACTGACGTAGACCGGGACAAATCACTATTTATCCTACGGATCATGATTCGGGCGCCCATTACGACCAGTTCCGAATCCCTAACCCAATCTGTAACAAAAAACGGAATTCGAAAAATCTGAGTTTTAGATTTTTGTTAGAATAGCTAGAGATTCGGAATTGGTTAAAATGGATGTCAGACTCATGATTAGCGACCCCGAACATCCAGCAGAAAATCAGTTTTCTGATTTTTTGATTTAGAAAAATTTTGCTAACCAAAGGGTCTGTGCCCCTTTGGTTTTATGAAATTTTTAATTTTACACGTAAATTTTCACGCTAAAAATTACCCTCTAAAAAATAAAGAAATATTCATGGGGATGACAAAATTAGAAGTAAGAATCAATTTGTACATAATATTGATTTAGCGATGCATTTTTATGATTTTGAATAATAATAAATTGTTAATTCATTTTTTCTATAAAGTGACATTTTTATTTTAAGAAAAATGAAAATTGTTTTATTATTCAAAAATTGATAAATCGCATTCGGATGATGACAATGCCAAATGTCGCGGTATTTCAACTGATCAAATGAAAACATTTAAATACAAATCGGCCAAATGGGGCAAGCAAATGAAAGTCAAAATTTCTTCTAAACCTCTCCATGAAAAAGAAGCTGGGAAGAAAGTTAAAGTAAGGGCAGCCGACCAAGACAAGCTACATATTTGAAGTTCTCAATTAGCACTTATGATTAGAGACCGGATTTTTATGTTTTGAACTATTTTTTATGGATAGTATTTGATGAGAGAAGCACGAAAACCACATTTTACCCGAACAATTTTTGATTTAGAGCTACTTTTTAGCACCTAAAAACACCTAAAACGGATGTTAGCACCTATTTTCGCATTTTCGAACTTTTAGCAACTATTCTGGCATTTATAGCCGCATCTTTTGCCAAAAACCTGTACAAAAACGAATTCACCATAAAAAAGCTTATTGCTCAACCAATGCTAGATACAATTCGTTCTTTATTCGAACCTCTCGTCTCTACAGTCTTTTACCTAAAGTGACGAGTAGGGATTCTTTTTTTATGTAAATACATGTTTTTTTTCTGGATTCTCCATAGCCTAATTAGTAGGAAAAACACTTTCTTTTTTGTGTTTGCGAACAAAAATCGGGACTTTTATTTACATATTTTTACATATTTTGGGATTTTTCTACATATTACATATGTATATATTTTCTTACATATTTTGGACTTTTTCGAAATTTTTCGTATATATTTTGCAATTTTGAGGATTTCTTAGCGAAATTTTTATTAAATGCCCCCAAAAATCCAAAATTTCGAAATTTTTCATACATATTTTGAGAATTTATAGAAATTTTTTGTGGAAAGTTAAAATTTTTCTTTGAAAATGTGCCCCAAAAATAGTCTTTTTTTCAAAAATGGAATCAAAAATTAATTTTTAAAATACGAAAAGGTGATTATTCTAAGCCTATTTTGGTCATTTTTATGGAGATTTGTGCCAATTTCACCCTTTAGAAAGAATTTTTTTCCAAAAAAGACACCTTTTAAAAAATTTTATTTACATATTTTAGTACATATTTGGAGGTTTTTGTACATATTTCATACATATTTTAGCATTTTTTATACATATTTTATTTACATATTTCGCGATTTTTCTTACATAAAAAAAGAATCCCTGGTGACGAGATATAGTAAGTTCTAATTAGTTCGCCAAGCTTCTTGAAAGATTTAATTTAAAATTGTATCCAAATGCCAACAATCAAAACATACAATAATGACGTCTAAACTAGAGACCGGACAAGAGGGTCGGTCGAACGGTTTCGGTTAAAAACCGAAAAAAAAACCGAAACCGAAAAAAACCGAAAAACTCAAAAAATTCTCGGTCGAACGGTTTCGGTTAAAAACCGAAAAAAAACCGAACCGAAAAAAACCGAAGAAAAATTTTCGGTATATCGTTTCGGTTTCGGTTTTTTTTTTTGAATTTTTATATTTTTTCCAAAAAAAGCAATAAACTATTCTATTAATAGAAAAAGCAAAAATCTCCTCTGAGTAAAATTGTAGAGCTATTAAAACCTCTATTGAATGGTGTATAAGTTGGGAAAATGATTGAAAAAGTCAGCCAAAAAACATGTGTTTGCTCCTTGATTCTAAAAAAACCACAAAGATTAGTTTTAGCGATTTGGTGCCTTTTTTGGCGTTTTTTCCCGAAAAATTCCATTAAAAATTCAAAAAAATCGGAAAAATACACCTCTAAGAAATGATCTAAAAAAATTCAGAGAATCTACCTTATGAAATGAAAAATTTTCACAAAACTTGTTCGCCAAAATTCATTTTTTTTTTTGTTAAAAATTTTAGGTTTAAAAATTTCCTTATTGAAAAAGATTATAAAATATTGAATTATCAATAAATCAGCAAAATTTAGTTTTTTGGTTGGTTTTTACGTGTTTGCTCCCTAAAAATATTAATAAAAAATTTAAATGCCTTTTTTCATGCCTTTTTCGGTATTTTGCGCTTTTTGGTGCCTTAATTGCTAGCTCTAGCCATAACTTTAGGGCCGGCGGTGCTGATAAGCGCCGCCGGGAAATTTTTTTGTTATTTTAATGCTATTTGTTAGCAGATTTTGTCTAAAAATACCAAATTTTGAGATTTTGGGCTAATTTTTTAAGAAAAGATAGCTTTTTGGAGGGTCGGCGGTGCCGATAGGCGCCGCCGGAGGAAAATTTTAAGAATTTTTAATGAATTTTGTTAAAAAAATGGCCAACTGATTTGTCAAAAAAGTCGGTCGATTGTTTCGGTTTTTTAAATATTTCGGTCGAACGGTTTCGGTTAAAAAACCGAAAAAAACCGAAACCGAAAAAAACCGAAAAACTCAAAAATTTCTCGGTCGGTTTTTTTCGGTTAAAAACCGAAACCGAAAATCGAAAAATACCGAAAAAAAACCGACCGGTCCGATCTCTAGTCTAAACTGATAAAATTGGCGGAAGAAATACGAAAACAACGGAAATGGGTAATTAAAAAAAAATGTTTTATTGATATTTTGGGTTAAACATTTTCTTTAAAAGCCCCTTTATGATGGCTGCCATATTATTTCTGCTCATTGATTGCCTTTTATGAATAATCTAGCCTAAATTTACAATTTTTATTTTTAAAATAAAAAATATTTAAATTATATTAATAGAAAATTTCATTTTAATTAATCTTTTAACTAAGGCTAAAAGCGTAATTAATTTGAAACATATCAAAAGGAACTAAAAAATAAATTTTGTAAAAATTGAAAAATATGTACATAAATTTGTGCAAACAAGGAGGAATTATATATAAAATTTATATAAAATCAAACTATTTGTTCCAAAATATGTGGAATATTATTTTTTCTTTTTTTAGATTTTATAAGAAATTCTAAATCTTCTAAAAATCTTAATTTATTGGGGAAATCTAAATTAAAAGTTTGTTGCACAATTGTAAATCAAACACATTTCAAGCTTTTCAGGCGTTAAACGGTTTTAATTGTTTGTCCTCCTAATCATTGCCAGGGTTTTTACTTTTTGAAAAGTCAATTCTTCGGGGGTGTATAATTTGAAAAAATTTTAAGTAGCTTCTTGGAGATGCATTTTAGCTAATTTTTCAAAAAATTTTCCCGGCGGCGCCCTATCGGCAAACCGCGGCCCTCCTCCACAAAAAAATTTAGAAAAAATAATACAACAAAAAATTGCAAGTTTTCGAGCAGATCAAAACTTAATTAAAAAATATTAGGAGAACTTGCAAATAAAAAAAATATGCAAATAAATTGGTTTCAAGCATTTTTTGATTTTGAGAACGAAATAGAAATTTTAGAATTTTACTTTAAAAAAAATTCGTGCTTAGTGTTTGTATTTGATTTTGGTTTCGTTTTTTGTATTTCGTATTTTGTATTTCGTGTTTTATTTTTCGATTTCAACACAATCCTGTTTTATAGCCATTAGTTTTTCCTGGTCGCATCAGTATGTCACAGAAATTATGTGAATAATTCTGTCGAATTGATTTTGTTTATTTATGAATAGAAAAATTTCATTTTTCTTTTTATTTTAGTTACATTTTTTCGTATTTTATTTTAACGATTCGCAACAACAAACCCTTATATGTAGAGAGAGACCGGCTTTTTAGGTTTTTACCTATTTTTTTTTGCGGGTAGTACTTGATGAGAGAAGCACGGAAATCACATTTTAAAAAATTAGTTCACTTTTGGAATTTTTGTGTATAAAGACACTGGATTTTTCCAATTTTTAGCACCTTTTTGGAATTTGGGCGTTTTTAGCTATATTTAATACCTATTTTGGACTTTTTGGCACCTAAGTTTTAGTACCTATTTCAGAATTTTTGGCAGCCTGCCGGTCTTTACCAAAAGAAAATGTGATTTAGATTTTGAAAATATATATTTAATTAAATTATAGCCGGGCCGCTCGTTTAAAAAACGCACGCCCGTTTACCGGGCGTCAGGGCTCGTCCAAAATTTTGGCCGGGCACCCACCGGGACCGGGCTTTTTTCAAAATTTATGGAATCAAAAGGTATTTTTAAATTTTTGGTTTGTTGTCTCTGATTTAATTTTAGCTTTTTTATTTGTGCTTTTCCACTTGTTCTTCTTCATCATTGCACTGAATAATTTAGGGCATTTGCCGTGAATATATTTAATAAATTTGTGTACATAAAAAGCGAAGCAAATAAACAACCAAGCAAAATTATTTTGAAAATGGATGCCATTAATAATGCAATTTTATTATTCTGTCCTATCCCTAATTTATGTATAAATATATCTAACAAAATCAATCAAATGAATTCATTTTGCTTTAAAGTTATAATAAGATCCACCACAAATTGTCCTAAAAGATTATTATACTAAAAAATTCAAATATTAAAAATAATTCTTTTTATTTATAATTTTTTGTGGGGGTGTAGAAATCAAAACGAAATTTTTTGCACAGTCCTGGGGCTCTAAATTAAAATTTTTGTTATATATAAAAAATATTCATTTTGACCATTCCCTAATCCCTAACTAAAGGACCCCTGACAAAAGGTAGAAAAATTAATTTTCGTGATGATAATTTCCTCATCTTTGCTTTTGCTGTCCGTCGTATTCATTTTTCTTACGGATATCGTCCACCGAGTAAGCCAACAATTAATTCATTTTTTCCTTTTTTCAGGCATTTCCATGCAAAAATAAAATATTTTTTGAAGCAGGGTGTTGATATAGGAGTTTTGGCCGTAATTTGATAATTTTTTAAGTTGTAAGCCGATTGTGCCTGATCCAAGGTGCAACATTTTCAACAATAACTGTCTGGTCTGCGCGTTTGATTTCACTCACGAAGACCGCTCCAAGGAATATTGTATATTAGATGTGTCTTGCAGCTGTTACTACTGTTGCGAGAAACAGTATGCCAAAGACTGTCCGCAAGGGTGCCAAAATTGCCGTAAGGACGGAGAGGGCGGGTGCCCGGAGAACAACAAGCCGAATGCGCGTCTCGTAAGCAGCAGGTACAGTACGGATAGAGAAGGATGCGGTACGGCATTTGAAATTTGACTTTTTGAGGCATGAGCGCACGAAATTTGAGTTCCTAATATTTGAGGACCATAGATTTGAGATTCCACATTTGGATTAGACATTTTAATGC
>SIJG01000080.1:473438-508225 GCA_023374025.1 Heterodera schachtii | reverse complement strand
TTTAAATTCGGACATGAAATTGAACTAAACGAATTTCGAAAAAATCGTCGTGCCTTTTATGAACCAGAAATATTTTGCGGTTTAAATTTCAAGCGGGGTAAAAGCATGACTGCTTTAATTTTCTGGACCGGCAAAGTCGTAATTACGGGAACAAAAAACAATTCTGAAATTGATGAAATGTATCATTATATTCTTCCCTATTTGAAAATGGCCCAAAAGAATTTGAAGAGACGATAAAAATTTTTCATTATTACCCCCAATAGGTTTGGGATCAAAAAGAATTAATTTGCAAAAGAAAAATTCAAATTCCTTACCTGTCACTTTTGTGACAGGTGGATGATTGATGACCTTCCGCGGCGCTGTGCGGTGCGCGAAAAAAAAAAAACACCCGCGGGATTTGGGGAATCGGATTTGGATGGGCGGCAACTTCAAAGGGAGTCCAATAGGTTTGGATTTTGAACACCCCCTCCCCATCCTGGGTGTTTTTTTGGTGGGGCGGCAACTTCAAAGGCTGCGCCCCTCCCATAGGCACGGGTTCGTGCGGGAAACACCCGCAACCAACCCGCAACCTTTTGACGCTCTATACTACTGTTAGACATTATAAAAGTCATCGTAGACACCCCTTAACCAAGCGGAAAATGCGTATTTTACATAAATTTTAATTCTCCGAAACAAAATTGAACCACGCATGAGACATAATAAAAAGCAGAAATTTAATAAAATATATAAATTACCAAAAGCCAATCATTAGGGATGTATTTTTCACTTTGAAAACTTGATCTTTAGGCGTGTATTTTTCCCGAAACTTCATTTGGGTAAAAAAATTCAAAAATAAATTTAAAACATTTTTATGTTTTAAAGCCTCAATATCTTATTCATAAATAAAATAACATAACTTATTAATTCATTGTTTTTTGATTAAATAATTTTCACATGATTTTAAATAAATCTGGGTGTTTTAAAAAATAAATTTGCTTATGGATTAGTTACTAAGGGATTGTCCACGAATTCTCTTTCGCAAAGAGTCGGGGAATAACCCTAGATAACTCTTTTTCTAGTGTTCAGTTGGGATAGGATTCCAAGGTACAAAAATATTAGGAAAGGGAAATCCGAGGCCGTCCGCTCGTGTACGTCCGCAAATGTTGCAAGGCATAAAGAGAAATTATCTACAGCAATATGCATAATTTTTCTCTTGTTTGTTCTAACAAATTATAAATGTGATTCCAATTTCTCTTTCTTTGTGTGTGCTGCTTCTCAGTTCCGTCATTCTTTCACTTTGCTTCTCTGCTCCTTCTCTCTCTCTCTCTCTCTCTCTCTCTCTCTCTCTCTCTCTCTCTCTCTCTCTCTCTCTCTCTCTCTCTCTCTCTCTCTCTCTCTCTCATCATTATTAATTCTCTTTATGAAATATTTTGTTGGTTTAAAAATTTACATTCATTTATCGCTGTCTTTCATCTTTTCATTTTAATTTTTTGCTATTTTCATCGATTTTACAACTATGCCAAGTCTCTTTTTAATCACATTTGTTTAAATCAAAAAATAAATTCAACCTGTAAAGAAGATTTTATGTGAATAAAACTAAAAAAAATAACAAAATCATACAGAATTAAATTTAAAACAAAAATAAACAATAAATTAAAATTTATACGACTAAATTTTTTTTAATATAATGTGATTGTTTTCCAATTAGGCTGAAAAGGAACTACTTCAACAAAAATAATATTTAAAATGTAAATGACAAAATTGCATAATAAATATGCAGGCTACATACAGGAAGACAGAATTTTTGGTTGAGCAATAGTTTCATGTCATGGAAAAAGACCATAATTTTATTTCAATTAAAAGAGAGATGGAATGAATCTCTAATTAATTATTATATGATTTATACAAAACTAAAATTATGAAAAACTTTAAAAATAATTCAGAACATGAAGAAAAGAACTTTTTGGCATTTTTTCAAAATAGAAAAATTCAATATCTAATTATTTTTACATCAGTTCATTTCGATTTCCTTCCCATTAACGCTCGCCACTTGCCATTTCTCTCCTGTTACAATAAGTTTTTCTCTACCACATTTCTCACTGTCTTTTCATAATCCATTAGGTATTTTATGTGACAGTTTATTATTTTTCGCGCACATTTCTGTGCTTAATGTTACCACCATTCATTACCTTTATTCACTTTCTTCAATTTATCAACAACCAGCGCTCAAACGTTTGTCCAGACAACAAAAGGCTTCCTAAATTAAGTGCGTCCCATCCGCTTAATTTGGTAGAAAAAATGATCGCGCCCCATCCGATTAGTTTTTGCGTGCTACGATGTAATTACCAAATTGTTATCTAAAATTATAATAAAAATAACTTTAAAATACTTTATTATAGATATAAATTTTTAAATTTTTCATGAAACAAATACTAGGTAAATTAAAATAAAAAACAAATCTGAAAATTTTAATCAAATAAAAACATTGTTTACAAAATACTGAAAAGTGTTCTTCCGCAATTCTACAATTTAACGATGAACTCAACAATTTGATTATTTTAATTATAGTTAAATATAAATGCTAAATACATCTTTAAACATATAGCACTTTAGTTTGTAATTGAATCATTATATTAGATCAGGAAGAATTTTTACCTCAAAATAATAAACCAAAAATAATTACAAATATTTGTTTTAACATTATGAACATATAAAAATTACATTAATACAAATAATAAAACAAATTTTTTTCGGATATTATAAAATAAATATATTTCTGAGTTTAAATTCAAATACAAAAAGAATAAAATGACTAGAAAAAAATTTTAAAGTTCCGATTATAGATTTTAATAAATTATCTTTTGTTCTTAAAAATATTAAAAGTAATGAAAATTTTTAGAATGAATTATTTAAAGAATATCCTTTGATTAAATTCAATGATACAACAATAAGCAGACAACAAAGCTAAATAAATATTTAAAGTAAATCCCGAAATTAAGATTTAGGATGAAATTGTTTTGCAATGCAAGTTAAAGAAAATGAAAAACATCTTTTAATGATAATCGAAAGACTACCTTAAAGATTACATTCGGTCCCAATTTGTAATTGTGAAAAATAATGAAATATAAATGTTGATTTTAAAAGTATAATAATAATAAGTAAGCTAAACATTACATTAACAATAAATTAATTTAAATAACATTACGAAATTAAATGATTTATATGCATTTAAAAATGTCCAAATAAAAACATTCACTGATATACTCTTTTGTTTAAAATGAGATGAAAAAATTGGTCATTTGATTTAAATAATAATTAAAATAAAATTATATACCTTTTTCATTAAATTAATTCTATTAATCGCAATTTGTTTTTCTAATTACAATCTTTATTGATTAAATCATAATTTTTATAAATAAATGTTTTCAAAACTAATATAATTTTAATATAATAAAAAAATAATATATATATTTAATAAAAAGAACGAATATATATTATTCAAACTAATAAGAAATTTCAAGTTAATAAATTTCAATTAAATAAACAATGAAAATTTTCTAATTTAATGGGAGATTGAAGCCAAGCAAAAATTAATTTTGGGAATATCCATGTTCAAAATTTCCCGACATTTTTTACTCGTGCTACGGTCGTGGACTGAAACAAAAAATGTTAATCGAAGACCAAAAAATTAGAAAGGTTACGCGAGTCATAATTTATATTTTCATTAATTGTTTAAAAAAAACCTTAATAAGGTTTAATAATATTTTAGATAATCGATATATGAATATTATATTATAAAAATGATTATCGCAGATTTCGAATCAATCCGAATTTAATTGAAGATGAAAATCAAAAAAAAAAATTAATAAAGCAAAGAATTTGCCACCAAATAGGATAAAAAGAAAAAACAATTCAATGTGAAAAATTTTATATAAATTTTTATTGAATAAAGTTTAAATTGTACCAAATTGCTTCGATTAAAAAAAGCAGAAGAAGATGCATTTATTTTTTAATAGTTTAATATCTTATCTAATGTTTTGGTTAACAATTCTTCAAAAACATAAAAAATTTCTTTTAAAAATTGTTCTTTAAATTTACGGAATTAATCTAAAATAATGAAAACCGAGAATATTAATCCTGTTATTTTTTTTAATTAATTGCTATTAATATATTAAATGATTTATTAAAAATCAATTTATTTAAAAAAAATTCATTTATAATATTTTTTAAATTGATTATTTTAACATTAGATTTTTAAATATTTTAAAATATTCAGACTTTATTGAAATAAAAGTAAATTTATTAAAATCACTCAGCTAAATTTTCCTTCATTATTTTCTAGAAAATTTTAGCTTTATTTTACTCTGCACATTACCTCACGAAAATTTTAGAGTTCTTCGTTTTATATACTCATATCACTTATATTTATTTTTTAAATTTACCTGGTTGTAAATAAATATCACAACATTGTATGAAATTCATATAATAAGAAACATTTTAATTTGTTTTGTTTTGCTGTACTTAGATTCACTAAGTTAAATTAAATTTCATTTACATATTATGCACTCAAGTTATTATTTTATAATATAGAAATTTATTTTTCGCTTCACAAATAAATTGAAGAGGAAAGAAACAATTAAATTTTCTAAAATAAATCGATTTACTGTAAATTAATTAAATTTCATCTGCGGCATCTTCTTATTCTTGGCCAGCAGGTCTTAGATTGATTCATTTTCATCTTAAACCATTTGTGGATTTAATTTGAATATTTCAGTTAATCATTTTTTAAATTGCTTGGCTTTTGGACGTTCTTTGGCTTTCATATTTCAAGCTTATTTTAATGTTATAAGGCTTTTTTTCTATAAAATTGGCAATTAAAATTTTTTCATTCACTTTTTGTTTATCTTATTGTGTTCTTTTATGAAAATAATGTTTTTTAATGTTTTTCATTTTCATAATTTTAAAACAATTTTTTTTATTTACATGAGCCAACCGGAAATGCAACATAATTAAATGTGTATGGCTGGGTTACTGATTTTTTTTACTTTGGATTTTATGTTTTGTTTACTTTTATAAAAAATATATGCTTATATCATAGAATTATTATATTTATTAAATTAATGTTAGGTTTTACACTTTAATTTTAGTTGCTTATACAATATTTATAGCTTTGAAAAAAATTTCTGAGCTTAGTTATGTTTGAGTAATTGAGAAAGAAACGTTGAATTATTTGTTTTTGTAATTAGTTGTATTCATTTGTCTTTTAAATTTTTTCTTGTATTATTTTGCCAGATCTTTTAATAATTTTTCTCAACTTAAATTGCATTATTAATCTAAATGAATAATAAATCAATATTAGATTTTAATATCTATTATATGCAAAAAAATAGTCGAAAAAAAATATATTTTACAAAAAAACAAACAATAAATTCATTTTAAAAATTTCTTATGTACCAATGAATTTTGTGAGAATGCCTGTTTAAACAAATATTTCGTAATTTTATTAATTTTGAAATTTAACCAAAACTTAAATTAAACATTTAAATTATAAGGTAAATTATTTTCTACCCACAAATGTGCAAACACAAAAGTATCATCATATAATAAATATTTATATTAAAAACAATTGAAAATATCATTGGGCTAACACATCTTTTTTAAATCTCTATAAGATTTAAATTACATTCCAAAAATAAATTTAAAATAAAATTTAACTCAATCTAACTTCAATTAATCATTCATTAAAAAATAAACCCTTTACTTGAAGAAAAATTAGTAAAATAAAAAATTTTAAATAATAATAATTTAAAAATAAAATAAGTATTCAATATATTAAATTAAATATAAAAAAATAATTTTTAAATGCATAATAATCTTAAAGTAATTACAACTGGTTTACAGAAATTTATAAAGATTCAATTTAAAAAATTAAAACAAAAGGCTTACTGTATCCGCAATAATCATTGCCATTGTTGGCAGTACAGCCTAAAAACCTAAGCAATTACAATAAACCTTAAACAATTATTAAATAACATAATTTTTTAAAAACAAAACGAAAAGTATGCTATACTGGCAGCATGATGTCACATTTGGCTTGTTTGAATCAAAGACATCCAGTAAATTGAAAATTAAATATGTTTGTTTAAGATAAATATATCAGGGGCATCTCGGAATTCGTACAAAGAAATTAATGCAATAAAACAGAAAAAATGGACTAGAGTTTATTTAGGTCTATTTATTTGGTGTAGTCATTACATGTGACCTATTTTTATTTATCTGTTCAAATAAAAATATTAATTCTTATAATCAACTAACAATAGAAAATGTTTAAATTAATTGTTACATTTAACAATTCAATTAAATTATTTTTTTAATATTAATTATATATTATCTATTCTTGATTAATGCTTAAAGCAATAATTTTTAAAAGCTTAACAGACAAATTGAGTCCATATATACACAAAGCATAAATTAAACAATTTAATATCACTGATTCTAAAGCATATTGAAGTTGAAATCACTATACATTAACAGAAAAAGTAAAAAATCTTTAACTTGAAGAAAAATAGGATGTAATTCAGCAATAAAAGCAAATACAAAACTGTACTTAACGAACGAACTCTCTATTGCATTATCAACCAAAACTTATATTTCATTTTAGAAATTAATTTAAATAATTAAAAGGGAATCATGCGTGAAATATTTATTTCTATAGTAAACATAAAACATAGGCTGTTAAAAAAGTTAATGTTTACCGATTTGTAGAAATAGGAAAATTCTTAAATTTTGCATCATATTATTATATTGTAACATATATATTTAGATTGAACATAATATACCATTGGTTTTCAACTTAATTAAGACAATGTTATTATTTAAATATTTAAAATAATTATTTGCGGTAAATCAAAAAAATAAAAGGAATTAAAGATTCATTAATATTTCTAATAACAGCTTCAAATTCTAATATAATAATATCATGATTATTATTTATTGTCAGTTCAGATTACAATAAGAAAAACAAATAAATTTTTCATAAATAAAGAAAAATCCTACTTTTAACAATATATGATTTAAAAATTTCAACATTATAATCTTATGAATTTTCGTAAAATATATTTTTAATTTAGCTTTTAAACAATAGTCGAATATTTAATATAAATTATTTAAATAATAAATCTGTTTAAATTATATTAAAGTAATATAGTGATGGGCAATGACATCAAATTGATTTTTGCTTCAAAAATTTAAAGTAATTATCTAAAAGATTATTGTTATTCCTCAAAGTATTTATTTTGACTGTAAATTTTTCGTTAATATTAATTGAATTAATTGAAATTTTATGACCATGAAAAATGAAATATAAAAATTAATTATATTTTCAATCGGGATTTATATAATGTTAAATTAACTCATAAACTAATGAGTTTTATTAAACTTAATAGTTCATAAATTAGTTTTTTTTGATAAGAAATATTAAGTAAGCTGCTTATAATTTTTAAATGCTTAATTGAAATTAAAAAAGAAATTTGAAATAATCTTAATAGAAGCAAAAAATAAAATAAAAAAGCCGCATAACATGAATTATGACAATTTAAAATAATGAATATAACTCAATATAGAGAAAATTATTTAGATTATTATGAAAACAAATTCGGCATAAACATGAATAAGTTTTTATGGCAGATTCTTCTCTGCATTTACATTGGCGTCAAGCGATGCATTCGCTAGTAAACAATAATAGCGTAAAATTTGCATTATTAAATATTTCATTTATAATTATAAAATTTAAATTGAGTTATGTGCTCAAAATTTTTACAATCCTGCAGCGCCCTAACTCAAATAATAATATTAAAAACGTTTAACATCAAAAATTATAAAAAATATACAAAATAGAATGATAAACTTTTTAATAAAGTTATATTCAAATGAATAATTAAAAAAATTAAAAAACAGAAGAGGAATGAAATACATAACAAATTTAGGTGAAAACTGTCAAGTCTGATTGAAGATATTTATTTTATTATTAGTCGATTTAGGCTTCAGAGAACGGCATTTGTTAATATTTTTTCACTATTTTCATGCTGCATAATTCAACACACAGCACGAGTTGCAGAATGCAGCAATTCCTTACGCCGTTGAAAAAGCTTTATTCAGTTATATTCATAAAATATTTTCTATTTTTTGAATATTGATTCCAATGATAAATAATTTTGTGACTAATTATTTATTGTATATTAAAGTTATCTCTCAAAATTATTAGAAATAATATAGATTTTTACGTGTTTTTTACTATTTTTCGCGGAAATTCAATAGGCATTTTAGACAATTAATTAATCACAACATTTCCATTTTTATTATAACGTTATAAGTTTATTTGTTCAAGGTTTGTATTTATTTTTTATTTGTCTTTAATCTCGAATCGTTCTTCTGCATTATTGAAGTTGAAATGATACTTTTTGTAATTAAGCGCTCTCTTAGCGGGGGTTATGATGTGAACATTAATGTGACTGATTTTGAAAGATCATTAGCAAATGCTTTTGATTATTTACGATAGGTTTTTCTCAAGATAAAAATGTTTTCTATTTGTTAAAATTATTTATCGCCTAATTTATTCTTTTTTACTTATTTTTTAATTAATTTAATTTCTTTTTTATTTTTTAGGCTGAGCGAATTACTTGTATCTGTGTTTGGTCAATTTAGCTCTTATTAAAAATAATTATTTCATAAATTATTTTTGTTATAATGAAAAATCATAGCAACTTAATAATTTATTAAAAAATTTATGTAATAGAAATAATAATTTAAAATATAAACAACATTAAAATTCTTGAAGCCAATAAGGTGAGCTCAAAAATATCAATAAACTATATTGTAAAAAAACAAAATAATAAATCAGGCTAATTAAATCCAATAAAATCATGTGAAAAAATAAATCTAAACGATTATTATGAATATAAAGAAGGGATTTTAGGAATGCAAGTGAATTTACAAAATATACTTAATTCAAATGAAAAACATTTAAAAATGTTAGAATTAAAAAAAGTAAACTTAAATAAAGAAAACTTTCATTTAATACAAAAATTTCGGACGAAGAAGTTATATAAACAGTCAATGAATTTATTTTTTGTCCACAATAATAATTAAATTAGCAAAGCTAAGATTCCATTATTCTTATTTAAGAAAAATTGCAATCGTTTTCCCATTGAACTGTCGGAAACCCAACTGTGCTAGAAATGAATAACCCAATATTTATAAAAAAGTTTAAATTTATTTTAAACACGAAGTAAATAATGAAAAATTCTAAAAATTAATCAATACCTAAAATAAATAGTAATTTAATTTAAAAATAAAAATAAATATTATAACAAAATAAAAATAATTTAATTTCAAATTAGTATACAATAAATAATTTAATTGAAAATAATTAAATAGTAAATTTAAATTATTTAATTTCAATTATAAAAAAAATATTTTTACTTTTGAAATAAAAAATCTTTTTTTAATATTTTGGACTATTTTCTTTATTATTTTTTAATTAATTTTCTGGATCAACTTTAATTTTTAGAATTATTTTGTATTAAATTTATTTCGTCGTAGGTCCGTTTTTTTCTAATTTTGATTTACTTAAATAAAAATTTTATTGAGATTTTAATTATTTTTATTATATTTAATTATAAACATTAAATTTTATTTTATGTTTTCATTTCTTATTTTTCTCTATTTGCTGACTAAGTTCATATATTTTTATCAATTTTCATTTCTTCAAATGATTATATTCATTTATTTAAATTTATTATTTTCTCTCGTCGTTGCATCTCTATTATTTTGATCCCTGTAGAGCTGATTTTATTAAACTTTAATTTACTAAAATAAAAATTTTTATGCAAATGTTTTTTAATCGTATTTTATTTATCGGATAGAGATTTTTTGCGTTCAATTATAACAGATATAATAAAAATTTCACATTAAAAATTCGCATTTTTAGAATATAAAAATTTTATAAATTTTCATTACATTTTAATTTGAATACAATATCAAATATTTTTTATGTAACAAGCTACATAATAATTTTTGCGCATTTTATTGTCGATAGTTTTCCAAATTTGGAGATTATTTGGCTGAATTTATTTAATTTACGATTTCCTAAAATTCAATTTCATTGGCATTTTTATTTTTTTCTATTCAAAATAAAATTTTTATATAAAAATATCATTGGTTTTTTTTGTTAGCTTTGAAAATTGAAATTATTTCAACAAGTTAAGAATATAATTAGTGACGATTCATGTATAATTAAATTTATGTCATCATTTGTTTTAAAGCATATATATTTTATTAAAATATTTATATTTATTTTTTTTCCTTTTTTACCTTTTAAATTTTTAAAATGATAAAGTTTCTTTTTTACTTTATTTTACTGTTTTTTCGTAAAAGTTTCACAGTTTATTTTATTAGATGATTTATGTATATTCTTGTCGGAACGTATCGGGACTGTCGCACTGTCGCATTTGGTTGCTTAACTTTTAATTGGTGTCAACCCAAAACGTCACCTTCCATAACGTCACCACCCAAAACGGCACCACCCAAAATGACACCAATCCAAAACGGCACCACTCCAAAAGGTCACCAACCCAAAACGTCACCAATTCCAAAATGTCACCAACCCAAAACGTCCCCAAATTAAGGCCAATGATTAAATTTAAGCAAAAGGATCAGTCCCAGATTAACTCATTAACTAACATTGTTTTAAATCAAAAATTATTATAATATAAAATTGACAGTAATTGATTCAGAATAAAATTAAATAGAATAGCCAAAACTAACATTGACCAGGGATCCTCGCCCCAGAAGCCAGGGATCCAGGCTTAGGCTTTACCTTTGACCAGGGATCCCTCGCCCCAGAAGCCAGGGATCCAGGCTTAGGCTTTATCTTTGACCAGGGATCCTCGCCCCAGAAGCCAGGGATCCAGGCTTAGGCTTTACCTTTGACCAGGGATCCTCGCCCCAGAAGCCAGGGATCCAGGCTTAGGCTTTACCTTTGACCAGGGATCCTCGCCCCAGAAGCCAGGGATCCAGGCTTAGGCTTTACCTTTGACCAGGGATCCCTCGCCCCAGAAGCCAGGGATCCAGGCTTAGGCTTTACCTTTGACCAGGGATCCCTCGCCCCAGAAGCCAGGGATCCAGGCTTAGGCTTTACCTTTGACCAGGGATCCTCGCCCCAGAAGCCAGGGATCCAGGCTTAGGCTTTACCTTTGACCAGGGATCCTCGCCCCAGAAGCCAGGGATCCAGGCTTAGGCTTTACCTTTGACCAGGGATCCCTCGCCCCAGAAGCCAGGGATCCAGGCTTAGGCTTTACCTTTGACCAGGGATCCCTCGCCCCAGAAGCCAGGGATCCAGGTTTAGGCTTTACATCAGATAACTAAAATTAATTATTTTTAATCTGGGACTGATCCTTTTGCTTAAATTTAATCATTGGCCTAAATTTAGTGACGTTTTGGGTTGGTGACATTTTAGAATTGGTGACGTTTTGGGGTGGTGACCTTTTGGATCGGTGTCGTTTTGGGTTGGTGACCTTTTGGGTGGTGCCGTTTTGGGTGGTGACGTTATGGAAGGTGACGTTTTGGGTAGGACTCCTTTTAATTTATTGTTACGATGTATAAAAATATTTTTTTTTGTTGAATTGACCATAAATAATTTTAGAGAAATGTCATAATAAAGATTATTTTTTCAAATTTTTCTTTTATAATTTTCCAATAAATTTCTTTTTTCATAATGGTTTCTTTATGATGCTTAAATTTTTTGTTATCCGATGGATATTTATTTTTAATTTTTTAAAAATAATAATTATATTTATATTTAAGATAATCCATTTAAATTTCTTGTTTTGACTATGAGGTTGATTAACCGGATTTCATCATCATATCCTTTACTTAAAAACTATTCTTATACAGAATATTAATATTGTTGTTAACTTTAATATATACTTCATTTGTTTTTTATTGAAAGTTTAATGAATTCAAATGCAAAATTAAATTTTAGTTTAATTAAATTTTTAACCAAAATTGAGACAAATAACATTTTGTTTATTTGTAAAATTTATAAATACCAGTTAAAAATTATTTAGACATTGATATTTTTATTTTAATTGCTAAATAATTGATATTAAAGCTAATATATTTTTTTTTAAATTTGAATTTTCTTTTGGTTTTTGCATTCTTAAGATTGAATTTAATGAAATGAATTCTAAGCCAAATTCACTAGTTCAGTTTATAAAGGATTTAAATTAATTTATATACATTTCCCAAAATTAAATGGTAATAATTAATAATGATTTTCATTTTATCAAAAAAATTTCATGATAAAATGTTTAAATAAAATAAAATTTCATCCAAAAATAATAACAAAAATGAATTCAATAGTCAATTTTAAACCTGCAAATTAATTTCCGCAGAATTGCCAAAATTTCTCATTTCTTTTTCTTGGTTTTCAATGAAAATTTACTTCCAGATACGAGGTTTTGCTCCTCGACATTTTCTGTATTTCCTCCGGCCATCCCCGACTAATTTTGTCGTTGAATTTCCTCCCCAATGTCCGACTTTTCCTCCCCTAGGTTCGGGGACAAACACCAATCTTAACAATAGTACGACTTTTTAGATTTAGTAATATAAAAAGTTATTCTAGCAGGAATTAATTAAATTTTCCTTAATTAATATTTTTCATTTTTTAATTTATAGAGCTTTTCGGGATTGCGATGAATTTGCTCTGATGAGATATCAAAAGGGATATTATGCTGTAGCTGCTCAAATTCGCATAAATTTGATTGTAAATTAGTTGTTCTATATTTTTGTTAAATAAATAATAATTTATTTTGAGAGAGTTTTCATTTTTTAATATAACATTTTTGATTTATTTTGAGGATTTTAATCTTAGAGTAATTAATAATTTTATTTATTGATTCGAAAGAGATATCAAAATTTATAAAGTAATAAAACATCAGTTTTATTTTTTGATTAATCATCCGACTTTTATTTTATTATGAAGATGATTTATTTATTATTCTAGTCGTTTAAAAATATTGATTTTCAATATCTTAATTCAGATTCGTGATCAATACATTTTTTACTCCAAATTCTTGCAAAAATAAAATTTTACAAAGAATTTAAATTTTAGAATTATAGAAATATTACAAAATTAAATAATTAAATATTTGATTTAAAAGTAACCCTCAAAAACATACTAAAAGTTGTGTATAAATTCAAAATTGACTTTATAACATCAAATCAATGGCTAAGTAGAGTTTTTTAGTCAATGCAAAAAACTTTAGTTTTCATAATGTATATATATAATTCGAATTTTTAATTTTATAATGTGCTAAAAACAAAATTGCGTTTTTTTACAAACAACTTTTTTTTAGCCTTGAATTCAAGATGAATTTTGGGAATCTTGTCAAGTCAAATCCATTTTTTCTTGTTTCGCAAATTAATTGAAGATTTAAATTATTCTTTAAATTATTATTAATTATATAAATAGTTTCTGATTGTCTAGGTTTATAACTATTTTTATTATTATTTGGTATAGTTGACTATATTCTTTATTATTTACACTGTTTTCTAAGCAATGTGTTTAATTTTATTTTTTTGTATCAAGTCACATGTTTGCATGTCTGATCAGTTCACAAAACAAATATTGCCCATTTGGTATTTTCTTTTCCTTATTTGTTCGGGATGGAGAAGAACCCAAGATACATAAGTGTTGCTCTACTTTTAATCAGCAGTAAATCATTTCGAGGCCCCACAAATTTTCAGAAAGGAAATCGGAAATCCAATGCCCAAAAATGTCGGGAATCGGATTTTAGTACAGCTGATGTTCAGCATTTATATAATAGGCTGTTCATTTTGAAATTGCCAGCAAATTTTGTTTGCGATTAAGCATGTCTCAGAATTTTTTTTAAAGATAAAAATAGAACTCTCACCGAATAGGCCTAAAAGCCCAAAAACAAAGTTTTATTTCGTTTTCAGTCTCCATTCCATATTTTCAGAAATTTTTAGTTTTTTAATGAAATTTTTTAATTTCTTCCCGAAATTGTCCGCAAATGTCCGTCCGCAAGTGTCCGTCCGCAAAATGTCCGTCCGCAAATGTCCGTCCGCAAATGTCCGTCCGCAAATGTCAGTCCGCAAATGTCCGTCCGCAAGTGTCCGTCCGCAAATGTCCGTCCGCAAATGTCCGTAAGGCTTTTAAATATTTATTAGTGCCTCTAGATTTTTCTATTGTAAATATGTTAATTTCTAATTTCTGATTATTCATTGTATTTTGTTCTAATTTATATTTATTTAATTATATTTTATCTTTTTCAGTTTTATTTTTCAGTCTCTTTTTGCTAATAAATTTCCTAATAAACTATTTACTGGTATATAATTTTAAGTTTTATATATTTTTACATTTCATTTATTTCTTTATAACATGAATTTATTTTATTTTTAAAAGTTAATATTTGTGGCTGCGTGCCAGGTGTGCGTTTTCGTCCTCTTCAATTGACTTTGCGGCTTTTTGCGTTGATTCCGCACGCACAGCCAACGCGACCAAACTGTCGTAGCTCAAATCCGGAAGACGAGCCATTCCCAACGCAATAGAAATTTTGGCATTTTCCAAACCCCGAATGAAATGTTTGGCCGCATAATCGCTGTACAAATTAAGTGGTAAACCTGGGTACGAACTTTGCACAAGTTGGTAGATTCATTCTGCAAATTCTTCCAAATTTTAGTCTGCTCGCCGTTTTTGGCCCATCCCATAATTCGTTGAAAGCTCGAATTGCGGTGCAATCACATTCGTCCAAAATTGACTCCATTTCGCTTTGTATTGCATCAAATTTCGGCGGCCGATTCGCTGCAGCGGCACTGAATGCTCATTCCGCCTTTGCACTTACTTTGCACTTGAGTGCTGAAATTCGGCGTTTTTCTGGCCATTCTTCGGTAGCTAACGAAAATTTTTTGAAAAATCTCCTTATTGCTCGCGTCCTTCATTTCCATTTAGTTCGGGAAGTTTTTCCAGAGTGAGAAGAAATTCCAAAGAACAAATTTGTTTTTGTCCTTTCTCACTTTCGCGTCCACCATTTTGTAATAAAACCGAAAAGGTTCGATTGTCTTCCCAATTTTCTTGTGTTGACGAAGACATTGCATTTTGAAAAGGGATTTTCGTTTCCCGGTTTTAAAGAGTCAGTTTTGTAGACGGAGTTAATTTACCGAACTGACAAAGTCTGTGATTTGTTTCACACTTTACGACCTTTCCTTTTCGAGCTGCGTATTTTGATAAGATGTGATTTAGTTATCCCTTTTACAGATTTCGCTGTCCACAATCAATGACGAAACTTCAGTAGGGATTTGTTTCCCTTTTTTAGAGCCCAGGATTTGCTTTTGCTGTTAAAAATGCAGAAGGATACTTTTCCTTTAAAATCGTTGCTTCGCCCAAATTTGTCGTTTATTGCCACTGCTGAGCCACCTTTGTACAGGAGCGCCACGTCGTAGGAAAAAAAATAGTCCAATGGGAAAGGGGAATTATATCCCAAATTCAAAACCAAAATCGCCGTTTCTTTTTCACTGCTTCCTTTTACTTCCAAAATATAAAACACAGCACAGAGCAATCAATTACAAATTTGGAGTTGAACAATATATCACACACCATACAAAAACAATAATAAAACAAAGGGTCACATAAACTAAAACAAAACGCCAAAATAATTCAAAATCAACAATGATATGACACGCCAAAAGAAATCTGGCTTAGAAGTTACAAATTATTTATGATTGAATCATTCGAAAATTTATTCTTTAGATGAAACAATGTATTTTCCGTTAATTCTGAAGTTTCGATAACTCATTATTTTAAAATTTAATGTTATGATTATAAAATTTTTTAACTTTCTTGTTTTATTATAACATAGAAAGCTTAAATTCATCATTATTATCTTTTGTGAATTCTAAGTTCGCCCAGGCATAGAAATATAACCAAAATGCTTTTATATAATCTAATGTAAACAATTTTTAATATTTTACTTTTTTCGAATGTTACCTTTTAAAAATTTTTTTTATAGAACTTCGGTTGAAATTTTTTCAATTCAATTATGTGCTTTTTCATTCCTATTTTATTCAGTTAAGCGGATAAATATTGTAAATAAGGTTCAAGAGGTTGGTATAATCTTTTTTAATCTAGTAAAATAAAGTAACGAGTTATGTAATTATTTCGATTTTGGTTAAGTAGCAATATTAAATTAAATTTCCAAAAATTTTAAATACCTGATTTAAATCTTTAGAATTACTTTTCTAATAATTTATTTATTTAATATTTTTAAATTATAATTAATTGGTCCTTGAAGTTATAATTCTATTAATTTCGTAAAATAAACTTAGCAATTGTTATATAAAATTAAATTAACTTATATTTAGCATTCTTATTTTTGCAATTTTTCTCATGAATTAATTTTATTTCATTCATTTAATTACTGAAACATTGTTTACTTCTTTAAATATTTGCGCTTCATTATAAAATCCATATTAAATTTTTTTATGGGATAATATTTTTCTCATATCTCTGAGAAATAATTTTTAAAAAATATAATTGACCATTAAATTCGATTTTCGAATCAAGATACATTATTTGATATCTTCATTTAATTTTTTGAATATTATATTTTATTAAAGGTTACATTGATTTCAATTATAATTAAAATTTATTACGCCATTTAATTTTATTAAAATAACAGATCATTGACAGAAAGGAGTGAAATTTTCATTATATTTGAGTATAAGAGCAATTAGATAATTAAACTTCTATTATGTTGTGCAAATAATATTTATTTTGATTTATTTCTTAATAATTATTAATATTTTATTTTTTCATGTTCATCATCAAAAAAGTAAAAATTATTGTTTTTCTCTAGATTTAGTACTTAGAGGATAATATTTTTGTACTTTTTAGATAGTATTTTACTATATTAAAAATGTTAATTTATAATATTTTTATAAATAATATTCAATTAAATTTTTGGTTCCATTCCTTTTTTTTATTATTCCATTATTAACTTTTGAAAATCTTATTTTTAAAAATGATATTTTTAATAGGTTTGATAAGAGATTTTACCAGATAGTTTTTAAAATATTATTTTCTAAAAAATCGTAGATGCAGACTCTATCAATATTTCCATTAATCAGATTATAGTTGCGTAATTTTTTTTTGTCGTGCAAGTTATACAATAATTTTTTTTGGTTCGCTTTTTACGGTATATAATTAATAGGGCTGGGAATTATATGCACATGCATATTTTTTTCCTGGACTGTGGAAGGCCTGAAACGCAAGAAAGACATGTTTTTAGCTTATTTTGCAGCTTCTAGGATGACTTTCCATATGCAAATTTTGCATATTTGTGCATATTTCGCGATTTATGTGCATATTTGTGCATATTTTGGCATTTCGTGCAGTTTAATTAAATTTTATTTTATTTATAATTACAATAACTTTTATTATTTCAGTTTCACTTAGTACTTATAAATGGGCCGCGAGTTTTAGTGACGAATCTCAGAATAGTGAACAAAAATAGTGAGTAAAAATGCCAAAATAGTGCCAAAAATTGCGAAATTGGTACGAATAGTGACATAATTTTTAGCCAAAAATTGAGCAAAAAATAATTTTTATTCAATAGTTAGTAAAAGTAATAATTTAAAATTTTTCAGATCACCAGCAGTTTTATTGATTTTTAAAATTATTTATATATAATATTAATTTTTGAATACATGACTTAACCAGGCTTTAACTTTTTTGAACTAATAATGCTTTTGTATAGTTTATACACAAGTTTGTAAGCAATCATATTATAGTAATTTAATAGAATTTTACTTTTATTTAGCTCATCGTTGCTTTTTTCCTTAATTACTATTATTCTCGAATTTGTTTATTTTTCAATTTTTACAATTAATTTTTTGATTAAAAAAGATATTATAGTATTTAGTGAATTTTTTTTTATACTTTTAGACTTTTTTATAATTTGTTTAATTTTAAGTATTTAATTGAAAGGTTTCATGTTAATATTTTTGCATTCATTTTTTTTTTGTATTTCATTTTTTATATGCCTCCTTAATTAGCCTTTATTGTTTGCTTTTCCCGCTATGCAAAAATAATAATTTTGTATAAAGTTAATAATTTATTGCGACATTTCGTATTTATACCGAACTTCCAATTAAGAAACTATTATTAATGAATTTAATCATTATTATCATAAATTCTTAAGTATTTGTCTTATATATTTTTTCTTGCATATTGCGTGTCCATCTTTTGCTGTTTCAGTGAACCAAATTTAACTGACTGTCATCTGAGCTTTTTTTTTTTTACATAATTGGTATTTTATTTGAAAAAAATCAATTTTTTAAGCGTTTATTTTTATTTTTATTTTCGTAAAAGAACTCACGTTCGTCAAACGCTCATTCTCACGTTCGTCAAACGCTCATTGTTTATAATAAGTGCTAGTCTATTATCAAAGTTTTTTGTTTCCAAGATTCAGAAAGCGTCGCACGGTCAAAAAATATAAATATCAAATTATTTTTTTATTTATTGGGTAGATTTTAATTGCATTCAGTATTGGCTTAAAATTAGTAAAATTATACTCTAGTCTTAAGCTATTGAATATGGTTACCGTAGTTCCTTTCCCAAAGTTGTTCTATGATCTGTTACGTCCGCATTGCCATTCCCAAAATTGGAATAATATCCTTTATTCCGAAGGTGTGCACACAATTACATAATGAGTAAATGAGGGAAAGGAGCGGCCCCCGATTCGTACGGGACAGATGGGGAGGGAAGGATTGGACAGGCACTTGGCCCAATCCCCCCGATCAGAATGAATAGAACAAAAGAGAGGGGAACAGCTTAATGAGAAGTGGGGCGGGGCGAGTGGGGCGAGAAAAGTCAAGAGCATAGGCAATAAAATACAATGTAATGACAATCATCTACCACCCCAAAAATAAATTGCCCACAATTTAACATACAATATGATTAAGCATATCATTTTTTGTATTTTGCATTTTGTGTTTTTTTTTTTTGAATATATATTTTTTTGAATTTTTGTGTTATAACACTAATGCAATATACACAGCAAATTAATAAATCAAAAAAAAATTTAATATCCCGGGCCATATCCCGCCATTTTTGTGAATTCCCATGGTGTCAGTCCTCTTTTTGCTTCGTTTCTCGGTTGTTCTGTCTCCGTTTGCTGGTGTCCGCGCACATCCCACTCGTTCGTTTGCCATTGTCGTCCTCGTGCCCGTGCATTTGTCGTCCAGCGCCCGCGGTTTCCGCGACCTCCGCGCCATCTTCCGTCATCGTGTTGTCTCCATCTGTTGGACGTCCCTGCTTCCCCAAATTCGTTGACATTTGTCGGAAAACCGTCCCATTTCTTTTCCTTTTCGGCAATGCTTTTTTCTGCGCTGACCAATCTTTCAACATCATTTGCCAGCATTTTTAATTCTAAATCCCTCTATTTTCATATTCATAACTCGCTTCATCCTTTTCATTTTCATTTGTTCCATCATATTCATCACTCTCATCCTCTAACGATTCAGATTCTTTTTCCAAAAATTTATGCACAATTTCTTGGTTTTGCTCTAATTTTTCCGAAATTTCCAATCCCGTGTCATTTTTCATTCCTTTTGTCAAAATGTTTTCGGCAGTCCCATTTTCAAATTTTTCATTTTTATTTTTTGGCGTCATTATTTTAACCTCATTTTCAGAATTTTTGTTTGAAAGAATTGCCTTCTCCGAAAATTGTACCGTAATGTTTACAGCAGGTGTTACTGTAATATTTGGAGCTTGTGTTATCTTTGGCATTTCCGTTACTGAAATTGGCTTAGGCTTTGAAATTTCTCCCTTGAATTTTGTTTTTTGGGTTGGTTTTACAGTTGATTCGAAATTTGTTTTTGGTAATTTCTGTAATTTGGTAGTATGTGAAATGGTATGATTCGAAACAGTAAACTGTGTTTTGGGTTTTACTGTAGTTTTGACTTTTGGTAGCTGTGATTTCCCTTCTTTTACACCCCGAATTTTGTAAAAGTGTTGCGTTCGATTTGCTTGTAATTGAAATTGTTCCATAAATTTCATTGGTACCATAATATCAGAGGCCAATGTTGTTTTTAATTTGGCTTCGGTTTTTGTCTTTTGTGTGGTTGTTACCGAATTTCCCATTTTGGTTGTCTTTGTGGGTGCTTGGATTTTTGCTTTAGGCATTTCAGTTGTCAAATTCATTTCTAACACTTTTTTCGTAGGTTCCAATTTAATTTTTTGGGTTGAGACAGTCGAATGAATTTGTGGGCTTTTGGTGGTACTCAAAACTGATGGTCTGATGGTTGTTGGTGTCGCGGTTGTACTTGCACTGATAATTTTCCCTTGTGATAAATCCGTACTCCCAAAGTCCGAATAATTTTTATTTTGAATTTTTTCACTTTCCATTCTGATTGGTTTAATTTTGGCTTCCTTTTTTGACGGTCTTTCTTTTCGTGTTGGATCAATTTTTTCTTTAATTCCCCTGGACTGTCTTACTGCCTGCGGATGTATGACAATAAACACATCGTTAGACATTTTGTACGCGTCCTCCGGGACACCAATTATTCCATCTCTTTCCTCTGTTTTTTCCTTTTCAAAATAAAATACGCTTTGCTCGGACTCAATCACAATTGCGTTATCCGTAATTTCTGCATAAAATTCTCCCACTGCAAAATGCGTTGCCCAATATTCCTCACTCGGCTCTGGGATTTCCCAAATAAATGTTTGCCTTGGCATTTGTTCCCATCCTTTATAAGGATTTAGTTTGTGGCCAAACGAAGTGACCAAGAAAAATCCAAAATTCCGCCATTTCCTTTTTCAATAAAATTGTTAACCGTTGTTTCGCACCGTTCTCCCGTCCAAGCATAATCGATTTTTTCAGGATTTTCCGTCGCCCATAAATTCTCACCCATTCTCTTCATTACAGTATTCATTTTGTCTTTAAATTTGGCACAAATTTCAAAATTTACCCCTTTGGTTATTGTGTCTTGGCTCTTAATTTCCTTCCAAAGAAAAAGAAAATTCCCTGTACAAATTTGTGTCATTTTTTGGTAACAATTAAATACAGTAAACTGTTTTGGCATTCGAACCGGTAGGAACAAAGTAATTTTTCTTTCAACCGCCCTTTGTTGGACCGGAACCGTACAATCAGACACATTCGGTAACATAATTGGGGTAGTGGGTACTCGATCGGAACACAATTGGTATTGCCCATTAATTCCACCAAAACAAATGCACAAAATCGTTGAAATGGTCAAAAAAGTCATTACGGGGGTTGGAGAACGTCTCTGTGATGCCGAAGCATTTACATCTTCACCCACCATATTAACTCGGTACCGTTGCCGATCATTCCCCCGAGCCCTCAAATTGGCCCGGAAATTTTGAAAATTTCCGCGATTTCCCGAAAAATTTTGATTTTGAAACCCGCTGGGCCGTCCCGGCGCATCAAATCTTCTGTTAAATTCGTTTCTCTGACCCAATGGCGTGAAATTTGAATTTCTTTGTGAAAATTATTAAAATTTCTGCCCCTTGCAAAATTTTGATTCGTGCCCCAATTATTTCCTCTGTTAAAATTTCGAAAATTTCCACGATTCTGATTGTTTCCCCTCCAATTCGAATTTACATATTCCCGTGCATTCTCATTTCTGTTGTTTGTTTTGTTAATAAATGCAATTGCATTGACTTGTTCTGTTAATTCTGCTATTTGATGCTTTAATTCATCACCCCTTTCGTCATTTTCCAATTCTTCCTTCAATTGGAATATTTTTTTGGTCAATGAAATTGCCGCCATTAGCGTTTTTGGTTTGTCCATAAAAAACAATTTTCTTTTTATGTTTGTTGGTAGCCCATTTAAAAAATAATGGATGGACTCATTTTCGCGAGCTTCATTCGTATAGTCGGGGTCTGGCGATGCTTGCTCTACCCAACCTCTTATTTTATTGGCAAATTCAGTCACAGTTTCATGCCCAATTTTTGCCCGCGCGAGCATTTTGCGCGCCCACATTGGACCATCCAAGCGCTTGATCTGCTCGGCCATTTTTTCTGTTAAGTCCCTCCAATTATTCTTTTTATTAGTCGGTATATTTTGGTATATTTCTTTGGCTTCGCCCTCCAAAAATAATGGGAAAAGTCTTACACAATCAGGAGGGTGCCAATTGCTCGCCGTGGCTAATACATTAAACTCCCGTAAAAATTTGTAAAAGTCCCCTGTCCCATCAAATTTCGGCATTTTGACCCCTTGCGGCAAATTTGTTGCCTTATTTGCCGCCAATTTTTCTTCCAAATCTTTTACCCTTTTTACTAATGTTTCGAATTTTGTTTCCAAATCATCCTCGTCTGCCATTATTCCCCTGTTAATTCCCTGTTTTTCTTCCGCTTTTCTCTTTCTTTCCCTTTCTTGGGTTCGTCTTTCCCTTTCTCGATCACTCACAGCTTTTTGTTTAAATCTTTTAGCCAAATAATCAGGAGTATTAACCGTTTTAATTTTTGGGATGCCCTTTAATCAATGCTTAATCTTATTAATTCGCAATTTTACCACCAAAAAAAAAATCCTTTAATCACTTTGTGCGGAAATTTTAATTTTAATTTTATTTTATAGAATTAAATTTAAAATCGCAATTCTCTGCAAATGCCTGAGGCAAAATGCCCACCGTCAATGGCTCGGTTCAATTTGATCGACAGCGAGTCCCGTTCTTGTCGAATTTCTCGCCCAAAGTTTCAGCAAAAGTGTCACAGCTTTCGGCTTGTTGTTCGAATTTGTTGAATGTTAGTAAAAAGTTGTCAAAATTTGAATTGCTTTGAGTTGAATGTGATATTTTAATGAATTTAGAAATGTGATTTAATTATTATTAAATCTTTGTAAATTATTAATTTAATTAATTCTTTATTTAATTAATTTATTCGTTTATTTAATTTTAATTATTTATTTAATAAATTTATTTAATCATTTATTTAATTAAATTTATTTAATTATTTGAATAAAGAATTGAGGTGCTTGTCCTTAGGCTGAACAAAATGAGTGCCAAATTACAAATGACTGGGTTTGCCAAATTCCTTCCACTAATCTTCCCTTTCTTATTCGTCAAGTCATCTGACCAATTAATTAATATTTGTTGCGATCGCTTTTCGTTTGTTTCTAATTTTGTTTGATCACATTTTTCGTTTTGCTCGAGGCAATTAATTTCCTCGAATTTTTGTTTCCTTTGTCCCTTCAACTCTCGCCTTTTGGCCTTTACCCTCGGGTTTCCAAATCCCCATAGTCGGCGCCTGACCAGGAGAGATCCCACCTCCATCATTTGATTTGGCCCATTAACGTCAGCAAAAGAACCTACTGCTAGTGTCAGCTGATTTTTGATCGAAAAAAATTTATAATTAATTTTCCAATTTTCAACATTTTCTCTTTGGCCAATTTTTGATGACAATTCATCGGTGTTAATTCATCACTTCGAACTTTCAGCTGCGTCCATTCATTAATGTTTTGTTCGCCTTCGGTGCAAAATGAGTTCTTTTGAATGGCCGCCGTTGAACGGAACATATTTTTGAAGGGAATGGAAAAGTCAATTAAAAGATTTGGATGGAAATTGAATAAATTAATTCGGTTGACTGGGGCAGAAATAAGTTTTCATTTGTTCATTTGTCCATCCCTCCCATCCTGAAAATTTTCTCTCCCATAATTAATAATTTCAAAAATTTGACTCTCATCACTCTCCCAAAAATGGTCTCAATCGTCTGGGAAATGAAGAAAATTTGTGGGGTGCCTTGCCCGTCGCCAAACAACTGCTGGGAGCCATTGGAATTTACCCAGCCAAATTTATGTTTGGCCCCGTCAATCAATCCCAACAATTTCGAAAATCATCTTTCAATGCATGAGGCTTCTGTCGTCATGCTTTGCCTTTTCCTTTTCATCGGCGGTTTTGCGTTGGGCGCTTTGTTCGGCTTTTTGCCGCTTTGTTGCGACTTCTTTTGGGCACGTCGAAAGCGCCGTCGTTTTGTAAAAATTATCCACTTTTTATCATTCCTGATCACTTTCTGTAGGTGCCAGCGGCCAATCGTCCTCAAACGATTAGGCGCTCTGTTCGCACCTCCCATGAGCCCCTTTTTGTGCCGCCAATTTACGGAATTTCGGCCGTTTAGCGGTTAGCACAATAAATGCTCATGTAGAATTATTTTCCCCTTTTTTTTAGCAAATTGTTGTCTGTTGGTCTGTTGGCAAAGAAATGCCATGGTCTCCTTGTTGGCATTTATCCATTTATTTTTCACTTGTTAACCAATTCCCGATCATTTTATTTTTAAAAATTTCATTATTCCCTTATTTTTAATTTTTAATATTTCTCTATTTTAATTATTTTATAATTTGTTTTTTTTCTTTTTATATAAAAACATCGTTAATGAAAAGTGCCCATAATTTTATACATCATCTCCCGCAACTGCCCGTGGCGGGACCTCCATGAATATGGTTACCGTAGTTCCTTTCCCAAAGTTGTTCTATGATCTGTTACGTCCGCATTGCCATTCCCAAAATTGGAATAATATCCTTTATTCCGAAGGTGTGCACACAATTACATAATGAGTAAATGAGGGAAAGGAGCGGCCCCCGATTCGTACGGGACAGATGGGGAGGGAAGGATTGGACGGGCACTTGGCCCAATCCCCCCGATCAGAATGAATAGAACAAAAGAGAGGGGAACAGCTTAATGAGAAGTGGGGCGGGGCGAGTGGGGCGAGAAAAGTCAAGAGCATAGGCAATAAAATACAATGTAATGACAATCACTATTATGTAATATTAATAATCAATATTTTTACCATTTCTTTTCTTTAATTGTCGGAAACTTTATGAGTTTTCATTCAACGATAATTGCGTTTAATAATATTTGTCTCCGTTTTATTTCGAATCTAAAAAAACTGATAGATTATTCTTTGTCAGAATATATTTTTTTTAAATTTTATTATAAACTGAGATTTTATAAATTTTATTATTTTGACTTACATATTTTATTAATTATTAGGTGCTTTATTCTTTCATATAATTATTATAAGCATTATATTTCGGTTAACGTTTTTTAAATTAAAAATCATTTTAAGAAATATTTTCATTTTGGTTCTTTCTTATCTTATGCTATTCATTAAAATTCATTTTGATTTTTAATTGGTTTTTTTTTACTTTAATTAAATTGTTACGCAGAATAGCTCTTGCATAAAATTTTCCTTTTCCACTTTGAGATTCATGACAGTTATTACACTGTGATAACCATATATTGGTGAAATAATTTATGTATCATAATTGGATTTTATTCTTTTTCGTTAATAGAGGTCATTAAATTTTTTGATGTGTTAATATGTTGGTATTATCGCAACCTAGTCAATGTTGTCAATAAAATATTTTGCGAATTTAATTAAATATTTTTTTATTTTTTTATTTTGCTTTTAATTTTAATTTATATCTTAATCCATCAGTGAGGACAATCCAACAGAGGTGGGCGATCGGGCAGTAAATAAAAATATGAAAATGCCGACACAGAAGGGGACCGATTGTGCCAATGAAGAAAAAAGGAAAATAGGCAAATAAAAAAGTGCAAATGCAGTCTAAAATATTATTTTGTTGTAAATTAGTTTGGGTCTGGCATTTTGTAAGCATAAGCGTTTTGCTTGCCATTCCTCGCAAACGAATGCCGTTTTGCTGTTTATGGCACAATCGGTCCTCTTCCGCGACGTCATTTTCTTATCTTCTTGTGTATTTTACTGTCGGATTGGCCACAATATTTTTGTTTGACGTTTTTTATAGAATCTTTTAAGCAAGTAAACATTTTATTAAATGATAAAGAATTTTTTGATTATATATAATTATTACCAATAATTCTGTCCAATTAATTATTTAGAGGGATTATTTTTATTAAAAGATTTGCAAGTATTAATTGCATTTTGAATTTTTACTCTATGAGATTAGAATAATTATCATTTTATTTTTAATTATTTCCTCATTAATATATTAATTCAAAATCTATATGATTTTGATTCTAATTGGGCGTTTATTGTTTATTTATAATTGAAGCAAACCTTTTATATATATTTTTTAATTTAATAAAATTCTTTATCAAATTAATAATTTTGTGAATTATATTTTTAATGGCCGCTAGCTCGAACTTCTTTTGTAGGTTTCTTGCGATTGGTAAACATCAAGCTGCGAAGAATACCATTTTTATGAAATGAATCTAATTTTTACTTATTTTATTTTCATCTATATATTTTTTTAATTGTCAGCCTAATTATATTTATATAATTTTCATAGATCCATAAATTGCACATCCTCAAATATTTTTTAACTATTTAAAAATTATATTGCTTAAGCAGATTATTTCAAATATGTTTTCTATAATTTATAATAATTCGAGGCCTTCTTTTTCTCGTGTCCTCCATATTCTGTATTTTGTCCTCAATTTTGTGAATTATTATTATTTTTTTTTATTAATTTTTGATATTTTTTAAAATTATGACATAAATTTTGAGTATATTTTCTTAATAATATTAATTCCTGTAGCCTCAAATTTGATTTGATTTCATTTTCCATACTTCAGTCATATTATTTTGATTTTGTTATTACTTGAAGAGTTTACCCAATATGTTTCTACATTTTTGTCCACTAGTGCTTTAATTTTAGAAAGTTTTCTATATAATTTAAATTGCTTCCTTTTTTATTCTTCCGTTTATTTATTTAAATTAAAATATATATTCATAGACAAATTGATTTAATTAATATTTATTATTTGTTAATTGTTATTACAAATATATTTTTATCGTTTTCCGAGTATTTATTTATGAAAGAAAATTTTGCTTTTCATTTAAGTGAATCAACGTGCTTCTCTACTGTAATTATCTTTAATAAATTTTAATCTATTTTTACTGGAGATTGTTTACCTTTGTGTAATGTCAATTAATTTAAATGCTAATAAATTTCTATATCATTTTTTAAAGTTATCATGAAAAGATTTCACTCTTTTCTTTCCGTATTAAATGTTGTATTAATTTTTAAATAAAATTTAAATGATTAATTTTATCCACCAGTTTGTTATTATTATGCCGGCCGATGGCAAAAGAAATCGTTGCCGCTCTTGTGAACCTCGTACAAAACCGCAAAAAACTGCAAATTTCACAAAAAAATTTTTAAACTTTTATCATTAATATATATGTGATCATTATTTTTAAACATTTTTGAAAATAATAAAAGAAAAATATGAGTTTCTCAGGAATAAAACTGCTTTACTTTTGTATTTACTTTATTATTTGTCAGTGTCTTCGAATCTTTTAAAACATAAATTTTATTTTTATTAATAAAACTAATTTGAATATTTTAATTTATTTTTGATATGTTTGTGTAGTTGAAATATGGTATTAAAAAATTATAATCTTGTTTTGCTTTAATAAATTTATCATAGAAATATTATAACAATTTTCTATTTTATAGACATATATATTTAGATTCCAAATTTTACAATAATTAGTCTCCAGTTAGGTTGAAATTTTTTGTCAAACTATAAATCATAAGTTTTTGTGTATTAATTTACGCACAGCTGCGTGAAAATCTACATAAAACGTGCTTAATGAAAATAAAATATATAAAAAAGATAAAAAACAATACAGAAAAAATAAAAGTTAAAAGAATGATAAAATATAATGTAAAATCCTACTGAAATTATAAAAATATAAAGCTAATGTAAAATTAAAGCATAAAACATTGTTAACATAAAAGGTAAAAAAGTTTTCAGCTAGATCTATTAATTTTTTGAATTAAATAACAAAATAAAGAAATTTAAAAAACCAAATAAAATATTGTAAACTATTCAAATCGAAAACTTTGAACTTTGAGTTTTCCTTTAAATTGTATTTAACTAGAATTTTTCCTTTATATGAATAAAATAACAAAATATTTTAATGTTCGATTATGTGATCTTGAAGAGTTAAATTTTTCCGTTGTTTATAAGAAAATACTTTGATTTGATTATTTTACTTTAATCCGAAATATTTGTAATTAAATATTGACATTTATTTTTATAAATTATATTCATTATTAATTGTCGCAAAATGTGGACTTGTTTATATATTTATTATCCCGTGGAAAGTCGGTTAATAGGCAAAATAAGTTAATTTTAAATTGCATAAATTAAATACAATCAATTAATACTAAGATATTTAATTAGAAGAGCTTATTTTAATTTCTAACAATAATAATAATAATTAAATATTATTACGATTTTTAAAAATTAAATTTAAAAATATTCGGTAAATTATTTAATCTATTATTGTGTTAGTATCCCTCAATGTTCATGTTCTTCGTCCAAGTGTCATTGCTGTTAACATAATCAGTTATATTTATTAGTAGATTTGTAAAAAAAGATGCATATAATATATCTTTATAAGCGTCAGATCATTATAATTTTGTTAGATTCTATTTCTATGTAGATTTATTGAATATAAAATATTCTTTTGTCTTTTTACCCACAAGCATGCATCATTCCGAGTTTTTTCTTAAATATTTTTTATTTAGACTAAATAACATTCATATTCTTTACAAAAATTTTCAACAAATTATATTTTAATATTTGATTATAATTATTTATTCAAGTGAATAAGTGATTTTTTTTATTATCTACTAACTTATTATATTTAGATTAATCCAATGTTTTTATCACAAATATTTATATTATTCTCAATTTATAAATTCTGGGTATTAAAAATATTACAATTCAAATTTCACGTGAAGCACCTTTCTTGATGTCCATAATCGTCAACCATTTATATTTTTAATAGATAACACTATCTCATTATAATCATATAAATACATAGTGACAGATTTTGATTGTTATTTGGTTCTGTATTTTACATAAAAATTTCTCGGAGGTCTATGGGGATTACTTTCAGTTTTTCGATGTGCTAAATCTTTTAATTTGATTATTTTCGTTTTAATATTTCTGCTTGATTGAATTACAATTTATTTTAATAATATTACACCTTAAGCATAAAATTAAAAGGGGAATCTTCAAAAGTAAGAATTTTTGCAGTTTTCTCAATCTTTGTTCTTTTTGTTTTACTTTTAATCTTTTAAATTAGTTGTTTTCTTTGTATTAATTTTCTTTTTTAACTATAATGTTTATATTTAATGCTTTATGAATTAGGTTTTGTGTTTTATTAATTTTTTGTTTCAAAAAATTTAAATTGATTTATTAAGAAATATTGAGTTTCCTTTTTAATATGAATAGGAAATTAATCAAGTTTCCTTTGCTTCAACTCGAAATTGTGGGGTAGTGTTCGACAGCATACACAAGACAAATCAACACAATATTTAATTGGAATAATTTATGCTTTAGTTCAATACCCTTGTCAAATTGGTTTTCAATACTGTCGATTATTTAAAAGATAGATTTATTTTTTAAATATCATATTATCTCTAACAATACCTAAACAGGAATATAGATTTTATTTGAATTTTAAAATTAAACTTTATATATTTTTAAATTATTATAAATTGTACTCTTAGTATCGAAGAAAAGATAAGCATTTTTATTTATTGAAACCAATGTTTTATTTTAGTTTTTCATTAAAGAAAGAAAACATGGTGAAAAAGCTTTTACGATTATCATAAAATTTGCAGACAGAAAGCCCTTTTTGGACGCATCCATGGCATATGTTTTTAAAAATTTTACATATTCAGAAGAAGATTATACCGAAATAATTTGTCAGTTGTTGAAATTTTGAAATTAATAATATATTACATTTTAAAAATATATCTTTTAATCAATCGTACCCGCAATCTTCTTCATAGTATTTTGCAGAATAGACGATGCTATTTACATATTTATGAACATTTATGTAACTTATAAGATAAGCACAAAGACTACGTATGCTTTTGCTTTGTAAATTTTAAATTGACTCATTTAATGGTACATATTTTTATAGCTAAACTTAATGAAACGAATTTTATTGTATAAGTCAATTTTCAAAATTAACATATTTATTTGATGGATTATTAATTCAATTTCAAAGAATTTTTAAATTATGAAATTGCTTTTAAACTTGCATCTTGTACGAGAATTTTCATTAATGCTTCTTCCATTATTAATTTTAATATCGAGCTCAACACATCTCTTAAACGCTCATTGGTAAATGTTTTTCATAATTTTGAATTGTTTTAAGTAATTTAGTTAAGTATTTTACAATAAGTTATTTTGTTTACGTATTATTTCTATTTATAAATGTAAAAAACTTTTTTTATAAATAATTAGTAAAACTTGTTTCTTTGTAAGTTGTTTTATACTGGGCATATTTGAACATTTCATTAATATTTTATATTTCTTTCTATAATATTTTTTTATTATTGCCTTTTTGTAAATTTTTAATTTGTACTTTTACTATGTTGTTATTTTTTAATAAATTCAATTTTAGTTATTTTATTAAATTTTAGAAAAAGAATTTTTATTGAGAAAGTTCAAGTAAATAGTATTATTTTGTTTTTATTTTTTAATTTAAATAATTATTGCAAATAAGGGTATTCCTTTTTTTGGTTTATACATTAAATTAAATATATTTTTTAAATTTCTTGGTTTCTAAGTACTGCGAAGTATGAGCTATACTAACTTATATACTAGTTTTTCCGTTAAAAGTTCGCGTCAAAATCCTTTTTAATTTTAAGGTAAATAAAGAGTCTATAAAACCTCATGATCTAGTGTGTCGATTTTTTTGTGATTTCTTTGAACTCTTTAATTGCTAATTTTCGTATTTATTTATATATAAAAGTTTTGACGAAATATTTAGTTTAATTCCAAATTTTACATATTTCTGTATTCTATCTTTTGCAGGAACTCATTAATGAATATATATATATATATATATATTTTTTTATGGTATTTATGAGTTGTTTTTAAATCTTTTCCTTTATTTATTATTGATTTTCACTTATTAATTTTTGTTTCATAGAACATTTTAAATTTTTTCATTAATCTTTTAAAAAAATTCATTAATTATTTAAATAAGAATTTTTGTTCTTTAAAAATTTTAATATTGTTTTTTCAGCAAGAAAGCAAATTAGGTTACGATAGATATTGATTTATCTATTATTTTGATTTTATATATTACATTGGTACAAACTTACGGAGGAGATACCCGAAGGACTTGTTTCCATTATTGGGAAGGTTTTTCAAAAAATTATTTATTGTATTAAAGTTTCAATTTATTATTAATTGTTTTAAAAGATATGATTTTTTGATTTAATTGAAATTTTATACTCCATATGAAGAAAATAGATTATTAATTATTATATATTTTTTATGATTTATTCGCCATTTACATTTTTCATGTGGTTATTATTTTAATTAATAAAATTTCTTATAATTAATTTACATACACATTTAAAAAAATTTATACCATTAATTCATTATTATGTCCTAAGAATATTTTAAATGGATAAAATTCATTGTAATTGGTTATGAAGTCATTGGCCTTAGGCATTATTTTCATTAAGTTTAATTTAAATAGTTTAAGATTTATTGAATTTATCAAAAAGATTCTCATCTATCAAAATTTTTTTTTTACTATATTAGAATTTTATTTCGATTTTCAGGTTAATTGTTTCATATTTTCTTTTAAATTTCTATAAAGGTTTAATCTTTTTTGTAGAAATTCTCAACTGCATAACAAATGATTATTATTTTTATCAAATTAATGAATACAAATAACATTTTCATTATCTTTATGGTTTAATGTTCGGTAGGTTTTATGATAAAAATTTTCAAAAAACATACATAACCATATTTTTAAAAGATTTTTTTTAATACGACTAATGTATGACAGAATTGATGTCAAATTAATCATGAATAAAACATTTAGGTTTTAATTGTTTATAAATTATATATTTTGTAATTAATTGTCAATATTCTGAAATTTTTATTCTATTTATTCATCATGGTTAAACTAAAGTACTTCATATCTTTTTCAAATGAAAATATAATTAAATTTTTTCTTTGGTCTTTAAAATGTGTGACAATACGTTTATCTAAATATATTTTATGCCAAAAAATATTTATTTAAGCAATTTAAAATTCTATTATAAAATTTTATGTAATAATTTTTAAATTGCATTTAATGTTTCTAATTATAAAAGTGATTGTTATGTTTTTTGATATTTTATTTTAAATTTATTATGAAAGTCAATCGTATATTTTTTTAAAATATATTATTCGGTAATTTTTTCAAATCATAAATATAAAAAAAGATAACGCATTAACCAAAAAAATATTTACTTTTCACTTTTATTGATTTTTGAATAGAAATATTTCAATTCTTTTTTAAAAAACAAATTCAAAACCCAACATAATGTGATAATACACCAACTTTTTGTTTAGCTGAATTATGTTTTATTTTGATATCTCATGTCTTTATGACCAGCTTCATGGCTGCATGTTCGGCCTGTGTTATCTTCCTATGATCAATTTGCTTTATTCGAATATTTTTTAGCTTAAAATACGTTTGCTTTTAAATTAATACATTGTAATTATACTATCATAATACTATATTTTGTATTAGTTAAATAATTTTTTTACAATGACTTTTTCAAATAATATTGTTAGTTTATGCAATTTTTCAATATAGGTTAATATAGGCATTATTGTAATGAATTGAAAAATACTATGATAATTTTGCTAATTTTTTGATTATGTCTGAATATTTGCTTAAAATAGTAATCAAATTTTTATTTGTTTTCATTTTATTTAAAACTGATGCATTAATTCTTTTAACTGGTAAATTTTAATTGTAAATTAAGAAATGTTAGTCATTTTTATTCTTCTCTTCTATATCTTGTTGATCAAGTTTCTGGCTTGAACCTTATGGAAGTTTGCAGCATTAAATTTATCTTTTGAAACTTCTTATAAGATTCGAAGGTTTTTTATTTTTTAAATATTTGTAACTATTAATTATATTAAGTACATTATTAGTAGTCTTATAGTACTGTATGTTCTTGATATTTTAATAGTGTTTAAATTTTTTAAATATTTTAACAGTTTGTTAGATGAATTTCTTAATTTTGGATAATTATTTTTGTAAGTTATTTAAATTCTAAAATATGGTAAAAGTCGATTTTTATCTTTAAATGTTATACAAAACTTCATTTTATTGAATTATAAACTGCCTTAATTTTTTATTTTTTTTTTATTTACTTGAGTATTAATTTAGTATAAGATATTTATTTTCAACAAAATATCCATTTTACTCTTTTTTAATCTGATTGTTCTAATATGTATATTTTTATAAATAAATTTTTTTTTTTAAATTTCCATTGGACTGTAAATAGTTTTTAATGCACGGGTGTTAATTAATAATAGAATAAAAAATCAATTTTTGTATGAATATTCATTTTAATTTCATAATGCTGCTAATTATACAATTTTTGAAATTTATTATTTGTAGTATTTGATAATTTTTTTTCAGAAGTTAATCATTTAAATTTGCAATTTTTTGTAATTTATACACAATGTTGTTATCAGTCTCTGTACTGAATTCTATTTAATAATTTTAATAATTCAACAATAAAATTTTTGACAATTGCAGTTAGAGCGGTCATTGAAGTCAAGAAATGTGAGCGTAAAATCTCAACTTTTAATTTATATTAACAAACAATTATTTAATTATTATTTTTTACAATTAATATGTATAAATTTATCTACATATATTAAATGAGTTTTATTTTTCTATTTGTGTTTTTACTGAAATAAAATGTAAATCTATCTTGATCATTATTTTTAATAAAATAAAAATATTGCAATGTAATTTATATTATAAATTCTAAATAAATCTTTTTTAAAGTGCATATTAAATTAGTTTTCGATTTAATTTTTTTTAATATCAACATATACAAATTTAAAATTGGAATGATTTCATTTATTTTTTAATTTCTTACTATTGGCAGATCCTCCAAGTTTATAATTCCTGTTAGACGACATTGGCATATTTCTTTATTCATGTTCAAAATTTCAAATTTGAATTAGTGATTTATTTTTCTCAAGTATTAAATTCTATTTTCTCCGATCATTAAATTTATTTTTTCTTTTTCAGTGAATTTTAATTTAGTTTCTATAATCCAATAAATTTAAAAATTCCTTAGACTATATTGACAGATAAATCTTTATTCAAATTTTAATAATTTTTAAATTTATTCTTGATGGAAGCTTTCGTTATTATTAAGGAAAATTCTGGATTAGATTGCTAAATAATATTTTTATTCGAATAGAATTTCAATTTCAAATAATAATAAAACAAAATATTTAAGGTTTTTTTAAATTTTCAAAATGTTAGTCATTTAATTTTTGCTTTTATTACTTTATATTCAATTTACGTTTATTCAATAAATATCGGCTCTATACATAAATACCGTTATTCTTAGAATTTTTTATTCTTCACTTGTCTGTAATGATTTCATATATAAAAAAATATAATATTTAATATAAAATTTGCAGTAAGTTTATTTTTGAATTTTTAAATTTTATTTAATTTATTTCTTTAAAACAATAATATTTTGTAAAATTGTTGATATTTTTAATATTGCACTCTATTCAGATATAATTTTGTGTTTATCAAACAGGCACAGTTCATTAATGTTCCCAAAAGAAAATTTAATTACCTAATTCCTATATTTTTTATTTTTTTACTAAAAAATTTAATGCTTTAAGCAAGCATTATTAGTTTAAAA